>OY726524.1:776606-819106 GCA_963383655.1 Bathymodiolus septemdierum
TACACACTATGATAGATGTACTTTCCCAGTATTTACTATATATAATACACACTATGATAGAACGTACTTTCGATATTACACACTATGATAGAATGTACTTTCCAGTATTACTATATATAATACACACTATGATAGAACGTACTTTCCAGTATTACTATATATAATACACACTATGATAGAATGTACTTTCCAGTATTACTATATATAATACACACTATGATAGAACGTACTTTCCAGCATTACTATATATAATACACACTATGATAGAACGTACTTTCCAGTATTACTATATATAATACACACTATGATAGAACGTACTTTCCAGCATTACTATATATAATACACACTATGATAGAATGTACTTTCCAGTATTACTATATATAATACACACTATGATAGAATGTACTTTCCAGTATTACTATATATAATACACACTATGATAGAACGTACTTTCCAGTATTACTATATATAATACACACTATGATAGAACGTACTTTCCAGTATTACTATATATAATACACACTATGATAGAACGTACTTTCCAGTATTACTATATATAATACACACTATGATAGAACGTACTTTCCAGTATTACTATATATAATACACACTATGATAGAATGTACTTTCCAGTATTACTATATATAATACACACTATGATAGAACGTACTTTCCAGTATTACTATATATAATACACACTATGATAGAACGTACTTTCCAGTATTACTATATATAATACACACTATGATAGAACGTACTTTCCAGCATTACTATATATAATACACACTATGATAGAACGTACTTTCCAGTATTACTATATATAATACACACTATGATAGAACGTACTTTCCAGTATTACTATATATAATACACACTATGATAGAACGTACTTTCCAGCATTACTATATATAATACACACTATGATAGAACGTACTTTCCAGTATTACTATATATAATACACACTATGATAGAACGTACTTTCCAGCATTACTATATATAATACACACTATGATAGAACGTACTTTCCAGTATTACTATATATAATACACACTATGATAGAACGTACTTTCCAGTATTACTATATATAATACACACTATGATAGAATGTACTTTCCAGTATTACTATATATAATACACACTATGATAGAACGTACTTTCCAGTATTACTATATATAATACACACTATGATAGAACGTACTTTCCAGTATTACTATATATAATACACACTATGATAGAACGTACTTTCCAGTATTACTATATATAATACACACTATGATAGAACGTACTTTCCAGTATTACTATATATAATACACACTATGATAGAACGTACTTTCCAGCATTACTATATATAATACACACTATGATAGAACGTACTTTCCAGTATTACTATATATAATACACACTATGATAGAACGTACTTTCCAGTATTACTATATATAATACACACTATGATAGAACGTACTTTCCAGTATTACTATATATAATACACACTATGATAGAACGTACTTTCCAGCATTACTATATATAATACACACTATGATAGAACGTACTTTCCAGCATTACTATATATAATACACACTATGACAGAACGTACTTTCCAGTATTACTATATATAATACACACTATGATAGAACGTACTTTCCAGCATTACTATATATAATACACACTATGATAGAACGTACTTTCCAGTATTACTATATATAATACACACTATGATAGAACGTACTTTCCAGTATTACTATATATAATACACACTATGATAGAACGTACTTTCCAGTATTACTATATATAATACACACTATGATAGAACGTACTTTCCAGCATTACTATATATAATACACACTATGATAGAACGTACTTTCCAGTATTACTATATATAATACACACTATGATAGAACGTACTTTCCAGTATTACTATATATAATACACACTATGATAGAATGTACTTTCCAGTATTACTATATATAATACACACTATGATAGAACGTACTTTCCAGTATTACTATATATAATACACACTATGATAGAACGTACTTTCCAGTATTACTATATATAATACACACTATGACAGAACGTACTTTCCAGTATTACTATATATAATACACACTATGATAGAACGTACTTTCCAGCATTACTATATATAATACACACTATGACAGAACGTACTTTCCAGTATTACTATATATAATACACACTATGATAGAACGTACTTTCCAGTATTACTATATATAATACACACTATGATAGAATGTACTTTCCAGCATTACTATATATAATACACACTATGATAGAACGTACTTTCCAGTATTACTATATATAATACACACTATGATAGAATGTACTTTCCAGCATTACTATATATAATACACACTATGATAGAACGTACTTTCCAGTATTACTATATATAATACACACTATGATAGAACGTACTTTCCAGTATTACTATATATAATACACACTATGATAGAACGTACTTTCCAGTATTACTATATATAATACACACTATGATAGAACGTACTTTCCAGTATTACTATATATAATACACACTATGATAGAATGTACTTTCCAGCATTACTATATATAATACACACTATGATAGAACGTACTTTCCAGTATTACTATATATAATACACACTATGATAGAACGTACTTTCCAGCATTACTATATATAATACACACTATGATAGAACGTACTTTCCAGTATTACTATATATAATACACACTATGATAGAACGTACTTTCCAGTATTACTATATATAATACACACTATGACAGAACGTACTTTCCAGTATTACTATATATAATACACACTATGATAGAACGTACTTTCCAGCATTACTATATATAATACACACTATGACAGAACGTACTTTCCAGTATTACTATATATAATACACACTATGATAGAACGTACTTTCCAGTATTACTATATATAATACACACTATGACAGAACGTACTTTCCAGTATTACTATATATAATACACACTATGACAGAACGTACTTTCCAGTATTACTATATATAATACACACTATGATAGAACGTACTTTCCAGTATTACTATATATAATACACACTATGATAGAACGTACTTTCCAGTATTACTATATATAATACACACTATGATAGAACGTACTTTCCAGTATTACTATATATAATACACACTATGATAGAACGTACTTTCCAGTATTACTATATATAATACACACTATGATAGAACGTACTTTCCAGTATTACTATATATAATACACACTATGATAGAACGTACTTTCCAGTATTACTATATATAATACACACTATGATAGAACGTACTTTCCAGTATTACTATATATAATACACACTATGACAGAACGTACTTTCCAGTATTACTATATATAATACACACTATGATAGAACGTACTTTCCAGCATTACTATATATAATACACACTATGACAGAACGTACTTTCCAGTATTACTATATATAATACACACTATGATAGAACGTACTTTCCAGTATTACTATATATAATACACACTATGACAGAACGTACTTTCCAGTATTACTATATATAATACACACTATGATAGAATGTACTTTCCAGTATTACTATATATAATAAACACTATGATAGAACGTACAAGCCTCAGTTAAAGTTAATTTATTAACTGCTACGATACTAAACGTTGTTTGTTTTAGTAGGAAATAAAACAATAAAACACTTGTATATGTCATTGGACTAAATGTTTATATATGGGGTTATGGTGTAGATGTAGAGGGGTAGAAATTGACCGGAAAGTGGGGGTAAGCTTTATGATTTGATCGAACGGTGGAGGGGTAATTTTTCAAAACTATCATGCAACAACAAAAAAACAAACAAACAAAAACATTGGTTAACTGGACAATATTTGTTTTTGATTATATAGCTAAAATATTGCTGAAAGTGGCGTTAAACACAATAAATCAAATCAATCAAATTAATGTACTTGATGTACGTACATGTATACATTTGACATCAATGTACTATGTACTTTGTGTCCGACCTATACGCACTTGCCTTCAGTGTACAAAGTATTTTGTGCACGTTATGTACATGTACACACTTACCTTAGGTGTACAATGCGCTTTGTGTACATACATGCACACACTTGCCTTCAGGTACAATGTGTTTTGTGTATGTACATGTACACACTTACCTTCGGTGTACAACGTACATAGATGTACACACTTAACTTCGGAGTATAATGCACTTTGTGTTCGTACATGTACACAATTGCCTTCAGTGTACAATGTATTTTGTCTATGTACATGTACACACTTACCTTCAGGGTACAATGTACTTTGTGTCCGTATATGTGCACACTAAAAGTCTTGCCTTCGGTGCACAATGTATTTTGTCTATGTACATGTACACTGTACAATGTACTTTGTGTACATACATGTACACACTTACCTTCAGCGTACAATGTACTTTGTGTCCGTATATGTGCACACTAAAAGTCTTGCCTTCGGTGCACAATGTATTTTGTGTACGTACATGTACACACTTACCTTCGGTGTACAATTTATTTTGTGTGCGTACATGTACACATTTGCCTTCAGTTATATAACTGTTTCAAAGCAACCAAATTCTATGATGTGCAATTTTTCAAGTTCACGATTTGATGGGGTATAACTTCAGAATTACTGTCGAGACTTGAGTTGATCATACAAGTTTTGAATATTAATTCCTTAATAACTTACATGTACAAAAGCGCCTTTCAAAGTAGGAAACTCAAGCCTTGATGGTTACGGTGTAGATAGTTATACAAATGCAGCAAACTTTTAATCGATCTTGGTCAGTATTTTTTACATACAATAGCTCGACTTCTCCAGGTAGAAAGGTTTGAGGATACCAAAGATATAATAAGAGAAGTCGTAAATCGAAGAAGAACAGACAATACCATTTATCATTATCTAATTTCAAATCTCAAATACACGAGGTTGAAAGGAGGGGATTGGTCACCATTTTGTAACAATAGATGCCATACACTTTCATTTGATTTATAAATGTCTACGCCATAATTATCATCGAGCTATTTAGAAAAAAATCGACGTCCGGAAGAATATTAGCTGCTGAACCGTAGCCCTTATGGTCCTTTGGGCAATTTTTGTGATATTTGCGGACCATAGGGCTACGGATTTCACCCTATCAAAAACTTTCGAAAGTGCGCGGTGAAAATTCTGCGCACCCTTTTTGCAAATTATTATCATGAAAAAAGGGTCCGAGAACGATCAAACATATATGCATCGTTTCATTAGATATTTATCTACATTCTTCTATACTTACTTACCTATTAATAATCATTTCCAGCTCATTATTATAACAAATGTCTCATTTGTGACAAGTCCCGCTTCCTTCATCAGCCATCTTGCTACTCCGGTAGTCTCGTTCCTGAGGTCACGTGATTTTTCCAATTATAACCCTATTTATTTATAAACCTCAAATACACGTGTTCGGTTTGCTTACATTTTACCGAAGATGTTTTTCGGCGGTTTTAGAAGGAAATGAGAGTTTGGATCTTGTTGATATATATTTTTCAACAAATAATCTTAATAAATAAATGTTTTTTTTTTTCATTTCTTTTTCTGGAGGTGACTTTCATTGAACATTTTTGAATTTGAACACGTGTATTTGCGGTTTATAAATAAATAGGGTTATAATTGGAAAAATCATGTGACCTCAGGAACGAGACTACCGGAGTAGCAAGATGGCTGACGAAGTAGGAGGGACTTGTCACAAATGAGACATTTTTTATAATAATGAGCTGGAAATGATTATTAATAGGTAAGTAAGTATAGAAGAATGTAGATAAATATCTAACGAAACGATACATATACCGTATGCTTGATCGTTCTCGGACCCTTTTTTCATGACAATAATTTGCACTTTCGAAAGTTTTTGATAGGGTGAAATCCGTAGCACTATGGTCCGCAAATATCAGAAAAAACTGCCCAAGGGCCATAAGGGCTACGGTTCCGCAGCTAAACGAATATACGTTCACGTTTGTGATGATACATGTATATGTCTTTATAATTAAGTTGGGGAATTAAAATGTAAACAATGTAAGATCACAGTCACTTGAAATTCAAACATAAAATTACAAAAAATGTAGTACATGTAACTGTAGGGTTAGGGTTGGGGGTAGGTTGTTTAACGCCACTTTCAACAATATTTCAGTTATATCGTGGCGGTCAGTATTATTGGACGTGTAACTGTACATAGATACTATATTTGTTTATTATCACATATTTTATTGAAATAACGCCGAATTTGCATATGTAATAAAAGCATAATTTGCAGCGTGTTATTTGCCTCCGGAGCAATAACATGTTATCTTCCCTCTTGTGAACGGCAATCACAGGTACGTGTGGACAGGACCCTATGATCCCCCCCCTTTTTTTTTAGATGTTCCCCCCCTTTTTTTTTTTTTTTTTTTTTTTTTTTTTTAACATCTATTTTTTTTTTCATAAAAACAACATTTGCAACTTTCTATGTATCACTGTATGACATATATACAATAAATGCAATCAAACAGTAGTTTCTATCCATGCCGGGTTTCTGACATAATATTAGGAGGAGGGGGGGCAACATCTAAAACCAGAGGCTCTCAAGAGCCTGTATCGTTCACCTGGTAATAAAAAAAAACAATTGGTCCTATGTAAAAACTATGTCCTGCAGTGGTAGTCATCTTGGAATTACGATCAACATAAAAAACACAAAGTTTGTAAAGGACCTTCCAATGATTGATGCACAGTTTAGGTTCAATCAGTGCAATAGCTTCAGAGAAGAATATATTTCTGTATTTTCTCCATATGTTTCTGTGTTAATGATCATTCCTGGGCAGTTTGGTTTCAATTATCCAAGTGGTTTCAGAGAAGAAGCGTTTTGAAACATTTTTCCCATAGGTTCCAATGTTAAACTAAGTCCTGCCGTAGCCGCCATTTTGAATTTCATACCGGAACAAAAAACGTAAAGTTTGTAGAGGACCATCTAATGAACATTCTTGTACAGTTTGGCTTTAATCATATTTGTAGTTTCTCAGAGGAAGGCATTTGAATATTTTCTCATAGGGTCCAATGTTAATCTATGTCCTGCGGTGGCGGCCATCTTGGATTTCCGATCGGCATAAAAACCAGAAACTTTGTAGAGGACCTTTCAATGATCATTCCTGGGCAGTTTGGTTTCAACTGTCCAAGTGATTTCGGAGAAGAAGCATTTTGAAACACTTTTCCCATAGGGTCCAATGTTAAACTAAGTCCTGCCGTAACCGCCATTTTGAATTTCATATCGGAACAAAAAACCTTAAGGTTGTAGAGGACCATCCAATGAACATTCATGTACAGTTTGGCTTTAATCATATTTGTAGTTTCTGAGAAGAAGGCATTTGAACATTTTCCCATAGGGTCCAATGTTAATCTATGTATTGCGGTGGCGGCCATCTTGGATTTCCGATCGGCATAAAAAACAGAAAATTTGTAGAGGACCTTCCAATGATCATTCATGGGCAGTTTGGTTTCAACTGTCCAAGTGGTTTCAGAGAAGAAGCGTTTTGAAACATTTTCCCCATAGAGTCCAATGTTAAACTAAGTCCTGCCGTAGCCGCCATTTTGAATTTCATATCGGAACAAAAAAACGTACAGTTTGTAGAGGACCATCCAATGAACATTCATGTACAGTTTGGCTTTAATCATATTTGTAGTTTCTGAGAAGAAGGCATTTGAACATTTTCCCATAGGGTCCAATGTTAATCTATGTCCTGCGGTGGTGGCCATCTTGGATTTCCGATCGGCATAAAAAACACACACCTTGTAGAGGACCTTCCAATGATCATTCCTGGGCAGTTTGGTTTCAATTATCCAAGTGGTTTCAGAGAAGAAGCGTTTTTGAAACATTTTTCCCATAGGGTCCAATGTTAAACTAAGTCCCGCCGTAGCCGCCATTTTGAATTTCATACCGGAACAAAAAACGTACAGTTTGTAGAGGACCATCTAATGAACATTCATGTACAGTTTGGCTTTAATCATATTTGTAGTTTCTGAGAAGAAGGCATTTGAATAGTTTCCCATAGGGTCCAATGTTAATCTATGTCCTGCGGTGGCGGCCATCTTGGATTTCCGATCGGCATAAAAAACAGAAAATTTGTAGAGGACCTTCCAATGATCATTCCTGGGCAGTTTGGTTTCAACTGTCCAAGTGGTTTCAGAGAAGAAGCATTTTGAAACATTTTCCCCATAGGGTCCAATGTTAAACTAAGTCCTGCCATAGCCGCCATTTTGAATTTCATATCAGAACAAAAAACGTAAAGTTTGTAGAGGACCATCCAATGAACATTCATGTACAGTTTGGCTTTAATCATATTTGTAGTTTCTGAGAAGAAGGCATTTGAACATTTTCCCATAGGGTCCAATGTTAATCTATGTCCTGCGGTGGTGGCCATCTTGGATTTCCGATCGGCATAAAAAACGCACACCTTGTAGAGGACCTTCCAATGATCATTCCTGGGCAGTTTGGTTTCAATTATCCAAGTGGTTTCAGAGAAGAAGCGTTTTGAAACATTTTTCCCATAGGTTCCAATGTTAAACTAAGTCCTGCCGTAGCCGCCATTTTGAATTTCATACCGGAACAAAAAACGTAAAGTTTGTAGAGGACCATCTAATGAACATTCTTGTACAGTTTGGCTTTAATCATATTTGTAGTTTCTCAGAAGAAGGCATTTGAATATTTTCTCATAGGGTCCAATGTTAATCTATGTCCTGCGGTGGCGGCCATCTTGGATTTCCGATCGGCATAAAAAACAGAAACTTTGTAGAGGACCTTTCAATGATCATTCCTGGGCAGTTTGGTTTCAACTGTCCAAGTGATTTCAGAGAAGAAGCATTTTGAAACACTTTTCCCATAGGGTCCAATGTTAAACTAAGTCCTGCCGAAACCGCCATTTTGAATTTCATATCGGAACAAAAAACCTTAAGGTTGTAGAGGACCATCCAATGAACATTCATGTACAGTTTGGCTTTAATCATATTTGTAGTTTCTGAGAAGAAGGCATTTGAACATTTTCCCATAGGGTCCAATGTTAATCTATGTCCTGCGGTGGTGGCCATCTTGGATTTCCGATCGGCATAAAAAACGCACACCTTGTAGAGGACCTTCCAATGATCATTCCTGGGCAGTTTGGTTTCAATTATCCAAGTGGTTTCAGAGAAGAAGCGTTTTGAAACATTTTTCCCATAGGTTCCAATGTTAAACTAAGTCCTGCCGTAGCCGCCATTTTGAATTTCATACCGGAACAAAAAACGTAAAGTTTGTAGAGGACCATCTAATGAACATTCTTGTACAGTTTGGCTTTAATCATATTTGTAGTTTCTCAGAGGAAGGCATTTGAATATTTTCTCATAGGGTCCAATGTTAATCTATGTCCTGCGGTGGCGGCCATCTTGGATTTCCGATCGGCATAAAAACCAGAAACTTTGTAGAGGACCTTTCAATGATCATTCCTGGGCAGTTTGGTTTCAACTGTCCAAGTGATTTCGGAGAAGAAGCATTTTGAAACACTTTTCCCATAGGGTCCAATGTTAAACTAAGTCCTGCCGTAACCGCCATTTTGAATTTCATATCGGAACAAAAAACCTTAAGGTTGTAGAGGACCATCCAATGAACATTCATGTACAGTTTGGCTTTAATCATATTTGTAGTTTCTGAGAAGAAGGCATTTGAACATTTTCCCATAGGGTCCAATGTTAATCTATGTATTGCGGTGGCGGCCATCTTGGATTTCCGATCGGCATAAAAAACAGAAAATTTGTAGAGGACCTTCCAATGATCATTCATGGGCAGTTTGGTTTCAACTGTCCAAGTGGTTTCAGAGAAGAAGCGTTTTGAAACATTTTCCCCATAGAGTCCAATGTTAAACTAAGTCCTGCCGTAGCCGCCATTTTGAATTTCATATCGGAACAAAAAAACGTACAGTTTGTAGAGGACCATCCAATGAACATTCATGTACAGTTTGGCTTTAATCATATTTGTAGTTTCTGAGAAGAAGGCATTTGAACATTTTCCCATAGGGTCCAATGTTAATCTATGTCCTGCGGTGGTGGCCATCTTGGATTTCCGATCGGCATAAAAAACACACACCTTGTAGAGGACCTTCCAATGATCATTCCTGGGCAGTTTGGTTTCAATTATCCAAGTGGTTTCAGAGAAGAAGCGTTTTTGAAACATTTTTCCCATAGGGTCCAATGTTAAACTAAGTCCCGCCGTAGCCGCCATTTTGAATTTCATACCGGAACAAAAAACGTACAGTTTGTAGAGGACCATCTAATGAACATTCATGTACAGTTTGGCTTTAATCATATTTGTAGTTTCTGAGAAGAAGGCATTTGAATAGTTTCCCATAGGGTCCAATGTTAATCTATGTCCTGCGGTGGCGGCCATCTTGGATTTCCGATCGGCATAAAAAACAGAAAATTTGTAGAGGACCTTCCAATGATCATTCCTGGGCAGTTTGGTTTCAACTGTCCAAGTGGTTTCAGAGAAGAAGCATTTTGAAACATTTTCCCCATAGGGTCCAATGTTAAACTAAGTCCTGCCATAGCCGCCATTTTGAATTTCATATCAGAACAAAAAACGTAAAGTTTGTAGAGGACCATCCAATGAACATTCATGTACAGTTTGGCTTTAATCATATTTGTAGTTTCTGAGAAGAAGGCATTTGAACATTTTCCCATAGGGTCCAATGTTAATCTATGTCCTGCGGTGGTGGCCATCTTGGATTTCCGATCGGCATAAAAAACGCACACCTTGTAGAGGACCTTCCAATGATCATTCCTGGGCAGTTTGGTTTCAATTATTCAAGTGGTTTCAGAGAAGAAGCGTTTTGAAACATTTTTCCCATAGGTTCCAATGTTAAACTAAGTCCTGCCGTAGCCGCCATTTTGAATTTCATACCGGAACAAAAAACGTAAAGTTTGTAGAGGACCATCTAATGAACATTCTTGTACAGTTTGGCTTTAATCATATTTGTAGTTTCTCAGAAGAAGGCATTTGAATATTTTCTCATAGGGTCCAATGTTAATCTATGTCCTGCGGTGGCGGCCATCTTGGATTTCCGATCGGCATAAAAAACAGAAACTTTGTAGAGGACCTTTCAATGATCATTCCTGGGCAGTTTGGTTTCAACTGTCCAAGTGATTTCAGAGAAGAAGCATTTTGAAACACTTTTCCCATAGGGTCCAATGTTAAACTAAGTCCTGCCGTAACCGCCATTTTGAATTTCATATCGGAACAAAAAACCTTAAGGTTGTAGAGGACCATCCAATGAACATTCATGTACAGTTTGGCTTTAATCATATTTGTAGTTTCTGAGAAGAAGGCATTTGAACATTTTCCCATAGGGTCCAATGTTAATCTATGTCCTGCGGTGGCGGCCATCTTGAATTTTCGATCGGCATAAAAAAACAGAAACTTTGTAGAGGACCTTCCAATGAACATTCCTGGGCAGTTTGGTTTCAATTATCCAAGTGGTTTCAGAGAAGAAGCGTTTTGAAACATTTTTCCCATAGGGTCCAATGTTAAACTAAGTCCTGCCGTAGCCGCCATTTTGAATTTCTTATCGGAACAAAAAACGTAAAGTTTGTAGAGGACCATCCAATGAACATTCTTGTACAGTTTGGCTTTAATAATATTTGTAGTTTCTGAGAAGAAGGCATTTGAACATTTTCCCATAGGGTCCAATGTTAATCTATGTATTGCGGTGGCGGCCATCTTGGATTTCCGATCGGCATAAAAAACAGAAAATTTGTAGAGGACCTTCCAATGATCATTCATGGGCAGTTTGGTTTCAACTGTCCAAGTGGTTTCAGAGAAGAAGCGTTTTGAAACATTTTCCCCATAGAGTCCAATGTTAAACTAAGTCCTGCCGTAGCCGCCATTTTGAATTTCATATCGGAACAAAAAACGTACAGTTTGTAGAGGACCATCCAATGAACATTCATGTACAGTTTGGCTTTAATCATATTTGTAGTTTCTGAGAAGAAGGCATTTGAACATTTTCCCATAGGGTCCAATGTTAATCTATGTCCTGCGGTGGCGGCCATCTTGGATTTCCGATCGGCATAAAAAACACACACCTTGTAGAGGACCTTCCAATGATCATTCCTGGGCAGTTTGGTTTCAATTATCCAAGTGGTTTCAGAGAAGAAGCGTTTTTGAAACATTTTTCCCATAGGGTCCAATGTTAAACTAAGTCCCGCCGTAGCCGCCATTTTGAATTTCATACCGGAACAAAAAACGTACAGTTTGTAGAGGACCATCTAATGAACATTCATGTACAGTTTGGCTTTAATCATATTTGTAGTTTCTGAGAAGAAGGCATTTGAATAGTTTCCCATAGGGTCCAATGTTAATCTATGTCCTGCGGTGGCGGCCATCTTGGATTTCCGATCGGCATAAAAAACAGAAAATTTGTAGAGGACCTTCCAATGATCATTCCTGGGCAGTTTGGTTTCAACTGTCCAAGTGGTTTCAGAGAAGAAGCATTTTGAAACATTTTCCCCATAGGGTCCAATGTTAAACTAAGTCCTGCCATAGCCGCCATTTTGAATTTCATATCAGAACAAAAAACGTAAAGTTTGTAGAGGACCATCCAATGAACATTCATGTACAGTTTGGCTTTAATCATATTTGTAGTTTCTGAGAAGAAGGCATTTGAACATTTTCCCATAGGGTCCAATGTTAATCTATGTCCTGCGGTGGTGGCCATCTTGGATTTCCGATCGGCATAAAAAACGCACACCTTGTAGAGGACCTTCCAATGATCATTCCTGGGCAGTTTGGTTTCAATTATCCAAGTGGTTTCAGAGAAGAAGCGTTTTGAAACATTTTTCCCATAGGTTCCAATGTTAAACTAAGTCCTGCCGTAGCCGCCATTTTGAATTTCATACCGGAACAAAAAACGTAAAGTTTGTAGAGGACCATCTAATGAACATTCTTGTACAGTTTGGCTTTAATCATATTTGTAGTTTCTCAGAAGAAGGCATTTGAATATTTTCTCATAGGGTCCAATGTTAATCTATGTCCTGCGGTGGCGGCCATCTTGGATTTCCGATCGGCATAAAAAACAGAAACTTTGTAGAGGACCTTTCAATGATCATTCCTGGGCAGTTTGGTTTCAACTGTCCAAGTGATTTCAGAGAAGAAGCATTTTGAAACACTTTTCCCATAGGGTCCAATGTTAAACTAAGTCCTGCCGTAACCGCCATTTTGAATTTCATATCGGAACAAAAAACCTTAAGGTTGTAGAGGACCATCCAATGAACATTCATGTACAGTTTGGCTTTAATCATATTTGTAGTTTCTGAGAAGAAGGCATTTGAACATTTTCCCATAGGGTCCAATGTTAATCTATGTCCTGCGGTGGCGGCCATCTTGAATTTTCGATCGGCATAAAAAAACAGAAACTTTGTAGAGGACCTTCCAATGAACATTCCTGGGCAGTTTGGTTTCAATTATCCAAGTGGTTTCAGAGAAGAAGCGTTTTGAAACATTTTTCCCATAGGGTCCAATGTTAAACTAAGTCCTGCCGTAGCCGCCATTTTGAATTTCTTATCGGAACAAAAAACGTAAAGTTTGTAGAGGACCATCCAATGAACATTCTTGTACAGTTTGGCTTTAATAATATTTGTAGTTTCTGAGAAGAAGGCATTTGAACATTTTCCCATAGGGTCCAATGTTAATCTATGTATTGCGGTGGCGGCCATCTTGGATTTCCGATCGGCATAAAAAACAGAAAATTTGTAGAGGACCTTCCAATGATCATTCATGGGCAGTTTGGTTTCAACTGTCCAAGTGGTTTCAGAGAAGAAGCGTTTTGAAACATTTTCCCCATAGAGTCCAATGTTAAACTAAGTCCTGCCGTAGCCGCCATTTTGAATTTCATATCGGAACAAAAAACGTACAGTTTGTAGAGGACCATCCAATGAACATTCATGTACAGTTTGGCTTTAATCATATTTGTAGTTTCTGAGAAGAAGGCATTTGAACATTTTCCCATAGGGTCCAATGTTAATCTATGTCCTGCGGTGGTGGCCATCTTAGATTTCCGATCGGCATAAAAAACACACACCTTGTAGAGGACCTTCCAATGATCATTCCTGGGCAGTTTGGTTTCAATTATCCAAGTGGTTTCAGAGAAGAAGCGTTTTTGAAACATTTTTCCCATAGGGTCCAATGTTAAACTAAGTCCCGCCGTAGCCGCCATTTTGAATTTCATACCGGAACAAAAAACGTACAGTTTGTAGAGGACCATCTAATGAACATTCATGTACAGTTTGGCTTTAATCATATTTGTAGTTTCTGAGAAGAAGGCATTTGAATATTTTCCCATAGGGTCCAATGTTAATCTATGTCCTGCGGTGGCGGCCATCTTGGATTTCCGATCGGCATAAAAAACAGAAACTTTGTAGAGGACCTTCCAATGATCATTCCTGGGCAGTTTGGTTTCAACTGTCCAAGTGGTTTCAGAGAAGAAGCATTTTGAAACACTTTTCCCATAGGGTCCAATGTTAAACTAAGTCCTGCCGTAGCCGCCATTTTGAATTTCATATCGGAACAAAAAACCTTAAGATTGTAGAGGACCATCCAATGAACATTTATGTACAGTTTGGCTTTAATAATATTTGTAGTTTCTGAGAAGAAGGCATTTGAACATTTTCCCATAGGGTCCAATGTTAATCTATGGCCTGCGATGGCGGCCATCTTGGATTTCCGATCGGCATAAAAAACAGTAACTTGGTAAAGGACATTCCAATGATCATTCCTTTACAGTTTGGGTTCAGTCAGTTCATTAGTTTCAGAGAAGAAGATCTTTGAAATTTCAGCCAATCAGAGCATATTATTGGCCCTGGCAGCCATATTGAATATTCGACTGGAACGAAAAACAGTAACTTTGTAGAGGACCATCCAAGGAACATTCCTGCTAAGTTCGCTTCCAATCAGCCAAGTGGTTTCGGAGAAGAAGCTTGAAATGTGAAAAGTTTACAGACAACAGACGACAGACGACGGACGCCAAGTGATGGCAATAGTTCACATGGACCTTTGGTCCAGGTGAACTAAAAAAGGGAAAAAAAGGGGGGGCATCATAGGGTTCTGTCCACACGTACCTGTGAACGGCAATAACATGTTATCTGCCCTGGCAAAATATGTGAGAAATAGATTAATACATGGCCTTTTTCATATTGCCCTTGTTATCAGCCCTCGAGGGGGGGGGGGGGGTACAAAATACAAAAATTAAATACAAAACACAAGCAGTCATTACCATATCCTTCTTTCCAAGTATGTTGAAGACAACAGATACTATCTAGAAAAATGTCTAGCTTTATATTTAAAGTCCATATTTTTATTAACAAGGTATATAGGGAAGACCAGTACCTAAAGCACCTATGGTAATGTAGGATAGTTTTATAAATTGTCACTACTGCATACTTGTAGTTTTTTTCAGCAGTAGTTCTCCATTATTAAGCGGTAACTTAAAACTACAATGTAAGGAAATAAGGAATAATAAAGACAAAGCCTTAATATTCAAGAACTAATACTAACTTGATTTATTATAACAAACTGAACATTAAAACAGCAAAGAACAAATCTTCAGGTTTTCTATAGACCATTTTCATTATTATTGTGCTCTTTTGATTTATTTTGTAGTAAGCCATTTTGAATCCAGTTTACAATCTAGTTCACTGTTTTGAACATGTTGAAATAATTATGGTGACCAGCAAGATTTACATATTGAATAACTTTCAAGCTGTAAACATTTCACCCAGAAAAAAATAAATACATGAAATATTAGTCCGAGATTCCTCTGTCGTCCGACGACATTATATATTATTGCTAGAGCCGTCGAACGTCAGAGCGCAATATATACGGAAAACAGCTGATTTGCTTCTCCAACTCTGGGTCAGCACATTTCCACGTTTCGTGGCTATCGGATTTTATTTTCTATCAGAAACCCTTATATAAATCGATTCACCAATCATTTTTCTATTCATTCATAACCATCTTACCCTCAGAAAGTGGTGTTACACTCCATTACAGCACGATTTTGCCTTAGATCCTATGATTTCGACATTTGTCTTCCATTTTTCAAACATTTGTCACGTGACTACGAGAAAACTACGATTACCGCAATGTATCATGGGAGATGATTTGCATATAAACAAACAAACAAATATTTTTATTGCCAATCATAGGTGCCTGTTAAGGCAGAACAATTAACATAAAATTTAATACAGTTGATTTTATTGTTTGGTAATGATTTTAACAGCAAATTTAGTGAATTACAGATAACCATAAGAAAAAAAAATGTAGTACCTTGTCCAAAAACAAAAAGGGGGAACGTAACACATGCTCTTTCCGAAGCCCGTTGGTAACACTCTGCCATTGAATCTTTTCTTTCCAACACATTCTGTATTATTTCCTTCTGCTCTGCTTTGATCTGTAGATGGACTGTTTGTCCTACAGAATACGCTTAAATGTATCGTCTTCCATGTGATTTGAATGTTGTTTACGTATGCAAATAATGCGCCAAATAATTTGGCACGCTGCATTAATTAGCTCCCATCATGCAATGCGTTGCTGTCATCTTTCAGTTAGTATCGCGAGATCACGTGTGTAGATTCGAAAATGGAAGTCAAATGGCGGAATAATAGGATCTAAGGAAAAATCGTGCTGCAATGGAGTGTAACACCACTTTCTGAGGGTAAGATGGTTATGAATGAATAGAAAAATGATTGGTGAAGCGATTTATATAAGGGTTTCTGATAGTTAATAAAATCCGATAGCCACGAAACGTGGAAATGTGCCGACCCAGAGCTGGAGAGGCAAACCCGCTGTAATCCGTATATATTACTCTCTGACGTTGAACGGCTACAGCAACTCTATAAAAGCCGTTAAACGACAGAGGAATCTCGGACTAATGAAATATATGCTTTATATAAAAGATCAAGAAAGGGTCAAGTTGTCTACACTGGCCATCATTCTAAATTTTGAATAAGGAGCATAATTGAAGTTACAATGACTTATGGTGGGAAAAGGAATTTGAAGAGAAAACTATATATAGCAATCACCGACTAACGTAACATTACTAATTACCATAAAATTTGTTGAGATACCAAATAATGAAAATGGTCTAATCCTTGAATACATCTCATTGCACTCAAACTTAAACTGTTTTTTCTGTAGACAATTTTATTTCATACATAAAATTGTATACATAATATAGTGACTATATTATATTGATAAACAATCAGATTTATTGACAGGGTCACAACTTTTTTTCAGACAGACTAAGGCAGGACATAAACTTTTTTTTGAAAATAAGATGGATGGACATAAATATTTTTGGTAGGAAAAAATATCCATGTACCGATCCATCCCCACAGGTAAATAATGCACGGTCCCTTAAAGGTAAACAACTCTGGAGCAGCGAAAGTTGAATATTTAACGAAAAAAAATAATTAAAAATATAAAAATCCAATTACCAGCAATATCCATGCCTGTACGCCTTCCTCAACCACTCATCTCGATGTCTATACAAAAACTATATACAAATCGGTCGTCTTTTGCGCAATCGGCGAGGTTTTCGCGACCGGGTGCTTCACTTTCAATTATCGCCAACGTTATGCAAGAAAAGATAACTCTGTACTTACCCCCGCGCTATTGGTTCCCGATCCTTTTCTCTCTATATGTCGTTCTGAAATACAAATTACCAGTACCAGTTTATTGATCTTAGAAAACGCGTCGTTTTCAAACTGAAAAAGATTGAAATAAGGAAAAATATGACTGAATCACAGGAAAAACCGTTGGCCACGTTGATGGAAAATATTGTAATAGGTGATGGTTCTGAATACCTAGATTTTGAGGAAATATCTTCAAAACTGACATCCATCTTACCAAAAAATAAAGTTGGGACAATTAGTCTTAAAACTTTTCAGTAATGTTGAAAGAAAAACAGGGTGCAGCAGAGGTAATTGGCAAAAAGTAGCAGAACATGTTTGCAATTGATAGCTTTATATCTAACCCAATGACTATTCTCATTGCCAGCTTTTGACACATTCTCTCAGAAAATTGTTGTATCCACTTCATAATTATCATCAGGCACCCCATCACAATATTTCAACTTTTGAACAGTATCACAAATGGGGATCATTCACTAAATTTCTTTCGACAGACGTCGCTGTTGTTCCATAAGTGGTTAGCGGAACGTTTTAATCTCGATAACGCTTGAATATTGTTAACGTTGGGTACAAGAACACGCCAATATATAATGCCCTCATAACATGAATAGGAAAATTCTGTAAATTCGTTCACAAACAAAACTGTTCTCACGACTTTTTTTTATTGTATAAATTATAACATTATTGTACAAGTTAGATAAACTACTATTGAAACAAAAGAAGCTACCCGTATTGCGGGATATTCAATACGGGCCGCTTCTTCTTTTTAATAGTACTGTATCTTATACTTACAACCATTGCGTTGGAACAGTTGACTACAGAACGACAGGGATATTAGGCTATTAATTAAATTCCTAACGGTGTATACGTGTATCACATTTCATTTCTTTGCATTAGCATTAGGGGAAAAGGGTGTATTTTACTCTTATAAAAAGATTTCGATGGTACATTTTTGTAACTGAAAAAAAATGCACTCTGAAACAGAATTTTTGTTCTGGGAAAAAATTGACCCTTTAATAAAAAATATGGGTAAAAGGGTAAAAAATCAAAACCATACATGTACAATACACAGGAACACAACAAATTCATCTATACCTTTAGGCAGTAATATACAATTTTCAACAAACACAGAAAAAGAACAAGTAATAATAAAAAAAAACCTTGTAACAATGAACAAATAGAATTTCTGTGTGCATAGACACCTTTTCAAGTAACATAGTTGGTAATTTATATCATTTAAAATAAATCTAAAAACGGCTAATGATAAAAAAAAATAATAGCAATAATAAATTTATCTTTGTAATAAACAATCCAAAGGGAACACATTTATGATTATTTTCAAAAAATTTCAGCAAAAAATATTCTTCATCTGTACGATATATCAAGTTTACGGAAAGGAAAAACTTAATTGACCTTCCCTACCTAGATGATCACAGTTTTTATTTTTGAAGCATATTTTCCTTTTCTCATTTTTGTTTCAATTTTTAGTTTAAGCCACACAAAATAAAATTCTTTTTAGATTCTCATCCCATCCCTTCCCACCTTTTATCATCAAATTCACGATTTTCTATATTCAATCAATTCATTTTCAAAATTTAACAAATTCTTCATTAGGGTATCAGTATACCAAATAAAGTTTTTTTTTATTATGTGATGTTCTATCACGATAGTTTCCAGATGTATCTAGTTCTACAATATTTAACTCAGTAGTCTGCAAGGGGCCTTCGTGGTCGTGATCGTTTGGTAGTTGGATTTACAACTACCTATAGATGCAATCAGTACCTATCACGACTAACGTTATGAGTTCGAATCTCGCCCAGGCGATACAACATTATGTGATAAAGTTTGCCAGTGACTTGTAGCAGGTCCGTGGTTTTCTCTGTGCTCTCCGTTTTCCTCCACCAATAAAACTGACACCCACTGAAATTTGTTGAAAGTGGTGTTAAACACCAAACCCAGTAGTCCGTACGTTTCCAATCGTGTACGTTTACATTCTTTTATGTTTATTTGTTTTTATTGTATAAAACGCTGGGTTTTATGCAAATTCCCGATTTTTTCGTAGCATTACTGAAATCGTAATTCAAATTGTTTGACTGTTCATTTCAATAACAGGCAGCTAACTAAAGTTATAAATAACGCTTTCACTTGCATTAGAATGGAATAAACCTACACAAATCATGTGCTTTGCCTTTAGTCCTTTACCATTAAAAAGTTCATTATGCCAAATAATTGTAATCTTCAATATATTTTTACATATATATTACAATGAAATAAATTTGATAATTGGGATAGTATAGTGGTGCGTGTATAGGTCAACAGATAAGAAAAGTTTGTAGATGCCAAAAGGGTTATCGGAAGTCATATATCGAAGAAGGGCAGGCAATGCAATGGCCAAGCGAAAAAGGACAAAATGATAAACAGTGATCTACAAAAAACTATACAGAAAACTGAAGATTGAGCAGCACGAATCCCACTTAAAACCCGACGGAACTCTTTTTTTGTCGGTGACAACTTGAGTCTTTAGTTTTGCATTGTATGGCAGTTCCAGGTTTTGTACGATGATCAGCCAGTCTGATTGTACAAAATATTTGAATGCTACCAAAATCTGTCGAAAATAATTTAAAATAGTAAGAAACAACGAATTTTCTTTATTTAAGTATTTATTATGCCATTCATAATACATCTGCTCAAAATCTTTCTAAAATAAATGCTATGATTAACCCGCTTGTTGTCGAATCTTTAACAGTTAATAACACTACACGAAGAAGGAATATATTATCTGTATAATTTTGTACCAAATAATTATAAAGAGTGATTTAGATTTGAAGATTGCCTAAATATAGATAGACCTAGATATATTCATTCAAAATTGTGTATGTGGAGACGGGGACTTTATTATTCTATTTTGTTCACTTGGAGGTAGTATTTCCCGAAATTCAGGTACTTTAAAATGTTGGAATGAAGTTCATCAGTATTGCAGTGTGAGTAACAAAACATCATGTACAGTGTACACCTTTTATGAACATGTATAGGCTACACCAAGGTACATGCCGATATGGCTGGTAAACGTCTGTTGTATTTCTTAGTTTAAACATATTTTATTAATTAATTCAATATAACATTACAATATTCAGCTATATACATTACATAATAAAAAGTAATTAATAGGATTGGGAAACAAGTTACAAGAACTTATATTAATCCCAATCCGTAGGAATACATTTCATATATAATATACTGAATCTCTAAGGGAAGAAGCAAATAGAACTAACTAATAAATTAAAAAAGAAGAAAAAAGAAGAAAGAAATAAGGGTACTAGGTACTGCTGATGTTAGATAAAACGTATTTCTTAATATGGTCATAATAAAACTCTTTTCTTGCGACTTACAGATAATACTTTTATTTTACATATACTCATGAACTAAATATATACCTCTAACAGGTAATATCACCCGCGCTGTACTAGTTAAGCTTCAATGTTTGCACCATCCAAGTTTTATAATTCAGTGCCGTCATTAGGTTAACGTTAAGATACAAGCGTCTTTGTGATTCAAACGGTTACCACTTATGGAACAGTAGCGTCACCAAATGGGAGAAGCGGTGAATGATCCCTATTAGGTCAACTGATTTTCTTTTAAGATCAAATTTATTATCTAAATTTAATGCTAAAGTCTATATTTTTTCCATTTACAATAACTGAAAAATGTATATGAAAGAGAAAATCCGATTTAAAAAAATCGGTAAGATGGCCGTAACTGATCATAATTCGGCGGTGCAATTACGGTCATCTGTTTTTCAGTTACGTATAGCGATTTTTTAAAATTTGATTTTCTCTTTCATATACATTTTTCAGTCGTAATTTGTGATTTCCTTGTGATAAGTTCATAGATTACTATCGTACCAATGCATGTGCCATTTAAAATACATTATAGAAACAATTTAATCGACAAAAAAGATTCTTACCTGATTCCACGTCCGCCATCTTGGGATGACCGTAATTAAAGTTACGGTCATCAGCTTTACCCCAGTGAATGTAGCCATCAGATATTCTCGGATGAAATGAGGACACACCTACAAGCCTGTTTTAGAATTAACACCTTATCACAGTTGAAATTATGTCTGATTTTTCTTATTCCTATGTTGAAGTGTATTAATGCAACAAATTTGAATTTATCTCATATTTATTAGCTTTTCAATAAAGAAAAAGCTTTCGAGATGATCCGGACTTAAAACTATCCGGCCTTAGTTGATACGGCCTTGGTTAATGCGGCCTCAGTTAAGAATGATGTGTATCTATGGATATATACGATACATACGAAAACACGACACATTGTGATGATTTGAGTAATTAATTAATTAATTAATTTGTCTATCAGGTGCCATATAGCATGTTATTTTTGTCCCGGGCAGGTAGTCGTTGTTTACTTATTTATCTGTTACGAGGAGTTCCGAAGGCAGCTTATCGTTGAGGCGGGATTGCTTATATAACATAGTATATCGTATTTATATTGACGGAAACCTTTCATACGATAAATATATATATATGTATATTATTTCGTATTAACACGATGAAGATCGTTACATGAAGATGGGCAGCCAAACAAGGAAACAACCCCCATTGTGTCAATATCAGATCGTTACATGAAGATGGGCAGTGAAACAAGGAAACAACCCCCATTGTGTCAATATCAGATCGTTACATGAAGATGGGCAGCGAAACAAGGAAACAACCCCCATTGTGTCAATATCAGATCGTTACATGAAGATGGGTAGCGAAACAAGGAAACAACCCCCATTGTGTCAATATCAGATCGTTACATGAAGATGGGTAGCGAAACAAGGAAACAACCCCCATTGTGTCAATATCAGATCGTTACATGAAGATGGACAGTGAAACAAGGAAACAACCCCCATTGTGTCAATATCAGAACGTTACATGAAGATGGGCAGTGAAGCAAGGAAACAACCCCCATTGTGTCAATATCAGATCGTTACATGAAGATGGGCAGCGAAACAAGGAAACAACTCCCATTGTGTCAATATCAGATCGTTACATGAAGATGGACAGTGAAACAAGGAAACAACCCCCATTATGTCAATATCAGATCGTTACATGAAGATGGGCAGTGAAACAAGGAAACAACCCCCATTGTGTCAATATCAGATCGTTACATGAAGATGGGCAGTGAAACAAGGAAACAACCCCCATTGTGTCAATATCAGATCGTTACATGAAGATGGGCAGTGAAACAAGGAAACAACCCCCATTGTGTCAATATCAGATCGTTCCATGAAGATGGACAGTGAAACAAGGAAACAACCCCCATTGTGTCAATATCAGATCGTTACATGAAGATGGGCAGTGAAAGAAGGAAACAACTCCCATTGTTTCAATATCAGATCGTTACATGAAGATGGGCAGCGAAACAAGGAAACAACCCCCATTGTGTCAATATCAGATCGTTACATGAAGATGGACAGTGAAACAAGGAAACAACCCCCATTGTGTCAATATCAGATCGTTACATGAAGATGGGCAGTGAAACAAGGAAACAACCCCCATTGTGTCAATATCAGATCGTTACATGAAGATGGGCAGTGAAACAAAGAAACAACCCCCATTGTGTCAATATCAGATCGTTACATGAAGATGGGCAGTGAAACAAGGAAACAACCCCCATTGTGTCAATATCAGATCGTTACATGAAGATGGGCAGTGAAACAAGGAAACAACCCCCATTGTGTCAATATCAGATCGTTACATGAAGATGGGCAGTGAAACAAGGAAACAACCCCCATTGTGTCAATATCAGATCGTTACATGAAGATGGGCAGTGAAACAAGGAAACAACCCCCATTGTGTCAATATCAGATCGTTACATGAAGATGGGCAGCGAAACAAGGAAACAACCCCCATTGTGTCAATATCAGATCGTTACATGAAGATGGACAGTGAAACAAGGAAACAACCCCCATTGTGTCAATATCAGATCGTTACATGAAGATGGGCAGTGAAACAAGGAAGCAACCCCCATTGTGTCAATATCAGATCGTTACATGAAGATGGGCAGTGAAACAAGGAAACAACCCCCATTGTGTCAATATCAGATCGTTACATGAAGATGGGCAGTGAAACAAGGAAACAACCCCCATTGTGTCAATATCAGATCGTTACATGAAGATGGGCAGTGAAACAAGGAAACAACCCCCATTGTGTCAATATCAGATCGTTACATGAAGATGGGCAGCGAAACAAGGAAACAACCCCCACTGTGTCAATATCAGATCGTTACATGAAGATGGGCAGTGAAACAAGGAAACAACCCCCATTGTGTCAATATCAGATCGTTACATGAAGATGGGCAGTGAAACAAGGAAACAACCCCCATTGTGTCAATATCAGATCGTTACATGAAGATGGGCAGTGAAACAAGGAAACAACCCCCATTGTGTCAATATCAGATCGTTACATGAAGATGGGCAGTGAAACAAGGAAACAACCCCCATTGTGTCAATATCAGATCGTTACATGAAGATGGGCAGCGAAACAAGGAAACAACCCCCATTGTGTCAATATCAGATCGTTACATGAAGATGGACAGTGAAACAAGGAAACAACCCCCATTGTGTCAATATCAGATCGTTATATGAAGATGGGCAGTGAAACAAGGAAACAACCCCCATTGTGTCAATATCAGATCGTTACATGGAGATGGGCAGTGAAACAAGGAAACAACCCCCATTGTGTCAATATCAGATCGTTACATGAAGATGGGCAGTGAAACAAGGAAACAACCCCCATTGTGTCAATATCAGATCGTTACATGAAGATGGGCAGTGAAACAAGGAAACAACCCCCATTGTGTCAATATCAGATCGTTACATGAAGATGGACAGTGAAATAAGGAAACAATCCCCATTGTGTCAATATCAGATCGTTACATGAAGATGGGCAGTGAAACAAAGAAACAACCCCCATTGTGTCAATATCAGATCGTTACATGAAGATGGGCAGTGAAACAAGGAAACAACCCCCATTGTGTCAATATCAGATCGTTACATGAAGATGGGCAGTGAAACAAGGAAACAACCCCCATTGTGTCAATATCAGATCGTTACATGAAGATGGGCAGTGAAACAAGGAAACAACCCCCATTGTGTCAATATCAGATCGTTACATGAAGATGGGCAGTGAAACAAGGAAACAACCCCCATTGTGTCAATATCAGATCGTTACATGAAGATGGGCAGTGAAACAAGGAAACAACCCCCATTGTGTCAATATCAGATCGTTACATGAAGATGGGCAGTGAAACAAGGAAACAACCCCCATTGTGTCAATATCAGATCGTTACATGAAGATGGGCAGTGAAACAAGGAAACAACCCCCATTGTGTCAATATCAGATCGTTACATGAAGATGGACAGTGAAACAAGGAAACAACCCCCATTGTGTCAATATCAGATCGTTACATGAAGATGGACAGTGAAACAAGGAAACAACCCCCATTGTGTCAATATCAGATCGTTACATGAAGATGGGCAGCGAAACAAGGAAACAACTCCCATTGTGTCAATATCAGATCGTTACATGAAGATGGACAGTGAAACAAGGAAACAACCCCCATTGTGTCAATATCAGATCGTTACATGAAGATGGACAGTGAAACAAGGAAACAACCTCCATTGTGTCAATATCAGTAAACGGAACCCGCCTATATTAAATCGTATCCAAAAACAGAGCATTGTATTCATAATATTTATTCCATTGGCTTTTAACAATATACCAATGAACAGTATTTGAAAAGTTTTAATCGGAACATCAAAATGTTTCTAGATTATAGAAAAATAGGAAAATAGTTAACGTCTTTGGCGTCTTTTGACTGTAAAAAGCTCTTGAGAGCTTATGTTTTTTGTTTATATTACATGCCGAATTGAAATAGAGTTTTACTTACTTACTTACTTACTTACATCTAATGGTAGCAATATCTGACGTAGTGTCAGAATATTCTTATCAATGTCAAGCTTTACGTAAGTATTAAACGATTAAACTAACGAAGCGCGTATTTATATTGTAAATATTAATAAAAAAATATATATTTTACATACCAGTATTACATAGTCTGTGTTGCCACTGGAAACAACTGTCACACTCTAAAGCATGCTGCTTTGGACGGAAGTTCTGCTCACACACAATACAAGGAAACGACATAGTTGATAGTTTTGAAAATAGTAGGACCATCACCAAAATATGCTTGCTTATATATTAGTGCGGTTTCATCAAAAGAATTGGAGTACTTTTTGAGTAATTTATAATATGGTTTCCTTTTACTTTTTGGTAACCCTTATACTCATACTGCCAGCTGCAATTATACGACTATTAAACAAATGATAATTAATTGCAAGAGAACATCTAAGGAATTTCGCTTGTTGACAGCTTCATGGTATATCAACATGAATTGTTTTTCTAATCATCAACTTCAATGGAAATGATTTCCGTCAGTATTACCAAAAATTCCTAATTAAAAAATTGTTAAAATAATAACGATTTATTATGGCTTTTCATATTGAGTTACGAGTAAATCTTGTGAAAACACTACAAGTTTCAATATTTTGTTCATCATATCCATGAATAATTTTAAATACAACTTTTATTTTTTAATTATTCTTTTCCATTTGATATAAGGCCGGATTTGCCGTAGGCCGCATAAATATATGATAAGGCAGGAACATCCATTTGATATAATGCCGGATTTGCGTAAGGCCGCATCAACTAAGGCCGCATCTGTCATAAGGCCGAATCAACTTGTAAGGAAGAAAAATACCGATTTAAAGGAAAATCGTAGCGCTACCTGTCAAATTTGTTACCTTCCTTTCAATCGTAACTACTCGGTCATTCTCGCTATCCTGCAAATAACCTCGTATGCATTAGGCGTATAAATCGCACTACTTTTCACATGTCAGTTACATGAAAGTTTGATAAAGTTATATTTTAAACAATTTTCTATATTTCAATTAAAGTTTTAATTAGTTTTGCATGATTAGATTTTACATAGTATGTCTTCCATATTGAATTTTCGTGGACTATATTTTTGTGCGGCTTAACTTAACTTAACTTCCGGCAAACAATTTAAGAAGAATTTCTACTATGTACGTACGAGGTTATTTGCAGGGTAGCGAGAATGGCGGAGTAGTTACGATTGACCTTCCTTTATTATTCTACTGTTTCCGGAGAACACATAGGTACCAGTCGAGAAGTCATTACAGAGTTATCGAACCTAATTATGACCGTAATAGTTGCATATGAGAAAATTCATTTACTTTCCTGCAATTTTCAAATTTATATTTACATATTCATTATTTGCAAAAGAAATGCCCTCTTCCATTAGACCAAAATAAGAAATTTTACCTTCATTCAGCTCATACATGTATTTTACCATCATTCAGCTCATACATGTATTTTACCATCATTCAGCTCATACATGTATTTAAGAAATAATTCATGGCAGCCGTAGATTTGTGCTCATTTAACAGATACAGATACAAATTTTATTTAAAGTCGGAGTATAAAACATACAACATAAGCTCTGAAGAGCTTTTAAAACCGACATACATGTAAATAACAAAACAAACATTTAACCATGGGTTGGGCATATATATTCGCTAGCGAGGGATAAAATACGAATATAAATGCCCAACCCATGGTTAAATGTACACAAATCTACGGCTGCCATGCATTATTTCTTTTCTAATAAAGGTAATAACAAAATTACCGAATTCCGAACAATCCTACAAAGGGAAAGTCAAATCTCATAAGTATATAAACAGACAAAATCAGTCAACAACCGGAAAACTGTGAAAACCATAATGACCCTGACTTGGTACAGGCATTTCTAAAGAAATGGTGGGTTGAATCAGAATATGACAAATACGGTAATTTTTATGACCCTAGGCGACCTCTGAATCCGCCACACAACGGCTGTTCCGTTTAGCCCCCTTCACATATGATGACGGAATCGGCGCAATTTGAGCACATATATTAAATAAAACTCCTATTGTGTGAGTAATAATATATTCAAGAATTCTTAAATTTGACAGTAACAAACACGTTCAACATTATTTATTTATAGCGACATGTGTTGCATACATGTCAAATTGGTTGTTTACGTCGTCAAAATTTCACGTGGGAGGTGGCCGGAACATCCGTCGGGGAAAACCCCAGATGAGTGCGTTTTCATCGCATATTTGTGTATACATGTAAACAAAGTAATATAATGTAAATAAATAAATAAAGTTTTATTTAGAGTCGATACATATCACAACATACATAAAAAAACACAAGCTCTACAGAGCTTTTCAAATCGACTATACATATAACAAAAACAACATACATGCATACATACAAGGTACATAAAAATACTAGCAAAAATTAAAACATCTATATTAAAAAATAATTTAAACTAATTAATTTAAAATTTCAAGCACTAAGTAAATAAATTAAAATAAGCAGCCTAAAAAGTAACTATAATTAAAGACAAAGCACAGATTTCAAAAGCATCACAGATAAGCAAAACAAATAAATAAATAAAATTATGCTTTAAAGCTATCTACAAGCATTACAGTGGCATGAGCTACCATTCCATGAATTAATCAAGTTTTTGAATTATTTAAAAGAATTTTCCAGTCTAAAGTGGTTTGGTAGCTCATTCCATGTTTTGGCAGCAAAATATTTAAAAGTTTTAATACCATACCTAGTTGTTCTGGTCGATGGTATACTAGCAGTATTTTGGTATCTGAAAGAATATTTACTTTGTTTAATTGTAATTAAATCATGTAAGTACAAAGGACTGGTGTTATTGACAATTTTGAATGTTTCAATGGCTATAGTTCTAATTCGCCTGATTTTTAAAGTGGGTAATTTGGATTTTGTTAAAAGTTCTTCATATGTGCTGTCAGTATCATCATAGATAAATTTCAGAGCTCTAAATTGTATTTTTTCCATTTTATTTGTATTTTGTTCACTGCAAAAGTGCCATGTTACAGGGCAGTAATTAAAGTTCGAGAAAATATAAGAGTAGTATATTGTAAGTCTACCAAGTTTTGTGTAGTTGTTGTGTATGACCTCACGGAAACGGCCTTGTAGGCTTTTATTCATTACAGAAACTTTCTAAATTATGTTTTTTTGTTTCCAATCGATAATTTGAGTGCGCAGGTGCTAAAGGTAAATATATACCGACATATACTGGTTGACATTATATAGGCCGTCATGTTAGAATTTATCATCATTCAGCTCATACATGTATGTGTAATTAACATCATTCAGCTCATATATGTATGTGTAATTAACATTCAGCTCATATATGTATGTGTAATAAACATCATTCAGCTCATATATGTATGTGTAATTAACATTCAGCTCATATATGTATGTGTAATTAACATTCAGCTCATATATGTATGTGTAATTAACATTCAGCTCATATATGTATGTGTAATTAACATTCAGCTCATATATGTATGTGTAATAAACATCATTCAGCTCATATATGTACATGTATGTGTAATTAACATCTTTTAGGTCTTGTACCACTATCCTACACTCAAGAACAGACAGACTTTCCCACACTTGTACCACTATCCTACACTCAAGAACAGACAGACTTTCCCACACTTGTACCACTATCCTACACTCGAGAACAGACAGACTTTCCCACACTTGTACCACTATCCTACACTCGAGAACAGACAGACTTTCCCACACTTGTACCACTATCCTACACTCAAGAACAGACAGACTTTCCCATACTTGTACCACTATCCTACACTCGAGAACAGACAGACTTTCCCACACTTGTACCACTATCCTACACTCGAGAACAGACAGACTTTCCCACACTTGTACCACTATCCTACACTCAAGAACAGACAGACTTTCCCACATTTGTACCACTATCCTACACTCAAGAACAGACAGGCTTTCCCACACTTGTACCACTATCCTACACTCAAGAACAGACAGACTTTCCCACACTTGTACCACTATCCTACACTCAAGAACAGACAGACTTTCCCACACTTGTACCACTATCCTACACGCAAGAACAGACAGACTTTCCCACACTTGTACCACTATCCTACACTCGAGAACAGACAGACTTTCCCACACTTGTACCACTATCCTACACTCAAGAACAGACAGACTTTCCCACACTTGTACCACTATCCTACACGCAAGAACAGACAGACTTTCCCACACTTGTACCACTATCCTACACTCAAGAACAGACAGACTTTCCCACACTTGTACCACTATCCTACACTCAAGAACAGACAGACTTTCCCACACTTGTACCACTATCCTACACTCGAGAACAGACAGACTTTCCCACACTTGTACCACTATCCTACACTCGAGAACAGACAGACTTTCCCACACTTGTACCACTATCCTACACTCAAGAACAGACAGACTTTCCCATACTTGTACCACTATCCTACACTCGAGAACAGACAGACTTTCCCACACTTGTACCACTATCCTACACTCGAGAACAGACAGACTTTCCCACACTTGTACCACTATCCTACACTCAAGAACAGACAGACTTTCCCACATTTGTACCACTATCCTACACTCAAGAACAGACAGGCTTTCCCACACTTGTACCACTATCCTACACTCAAGAACAGACAGACTTTCCCACACTTGTACCACTATCCTACACTCAAGAACAGACAGACTTTCCCACACTTGTACCACTATCCTACACGCAAGAACAGACAGACTTTCCCACACTTGTACCACTATCCTACACTCGAGAACAGACAGACTTTCCCACACTTGTACCACTATCCTACACTCAAGAACAGACAGACTTTCCCACACTTGTACCACTATCCTACACGCAAGAACAGACAGACTTTCCCACACTTGTACCACTATCCTACACTCAAGAACAGACAGACTTTCCCACACTTGTACCACTATCCTACACTCAAGAACAGACAGACTTTCCCACACTTGTACCACTATCCTACACTCGAGAACAGACAGACTTTCCCACACTTGTACCACTATCCTACACTCGAGAACAGACAGACTTTCCCACACTTGTACCACTATCCTACACTCAAGAACAGACAGACTTTCCCATACTTGTACCACTATCCTACACTCGAGAACAGACAGACTTTCCCACACTTGTACCACTATCCTACACTCGAGAACAGACAGACTTTCCCACACTTGTACCACTATCCTACACTCAAGAACAGACAGACTTTCCCACATTTGTACCACTATCCTACACTCAAGAACAGACAGGCTTTCCCACACTTGTACCACTATCCTACACTCAAGAACAGACAGACTTTCCCACACTTGTACCACTATCCTACACTCAAGAACAGACAGACTTTCCCACACTTGTACCACTATCCTACACGCAAGAACAGACAGACTTTCCCACACTTGTACCACTATCCTACACTCGAGAACAGACAGACTTTCCCACACTTGTACCACTATCCTACACTCAAGAACAGACAGACTTTCCCACACTTGTACCACTATCCTACACGCAAGAACAGACAGACTTTCCCACACTTGTACCACTATCCTACACTCAAGAACAGACAGACTTTCCCACACTTGTACCACTATCCTACACTCAAGAACAGACAGACTTTCCCACACTTGTACCACTATCCTACACGCAAGAACAGACAGACTTTCCCACACTTGTACCACTATCCTACACTCGAGAACAGACAGACTTTCCCATACTTGTACCACTATCCTACACTCAAGAACAGACAGACTTTCCCACACTTGTACCACTATCCTACACTCAAGAACAGATAGACTTTCCCACACTTGTACCACTATCCTATACTCGAGAACAGACAGACTTTCCCATACTTGTACCACTATCCTACACTCGAGAACAGACAGACTTTCCCATACTTGTACCACTATCCTACACTCGAGAACAGACAGACTTTCCCATACTTGTACCACTATCCTACACTCGAGAACAGACAGACTTCCCCACACTTGTACCACTATCCTACACTCGAGAACAGACAGACTTTCCCATACTTGTACCACTATCCTACACTCGAGAACAGAAAGATTTTCCCACACTTGTACCACTATCCTACACTCGAGAACAGACAGACTTTCCCACACTTGTACCACTATCCTACACTCGAGAACAGACAGACTTTCCCACACTTGTACCACTATCCTACACTCGAGAACAGACAGAATTTCCCACACTGTACCACTATCCTACACTCGAGAACAGACAGACTTTCCCACACTTGTACCACTATCCTACACTCGAGAACAGACAGACTTTCCCACACTTGTACCACTATCCTACACGCGAGAACAGACAGACTTTCCCACACTTGTACCACTATCCTACACTCGAGAACAGAAAGATTTTCCCATACTTGTACCACTATCCTACACTCGAGAACAGACAGACTTTCCCACACTTGTACCACTATCCTACACTCGAGAACAGACAGACTTTCCCATACTTGTACCACTATCCTACACTCGAGAACAGACAGACTTTCCCACACTTGTACCACTATCCTACACTCGAGAACAGACAGACTTTCCCACACTTGTACCACTATCCTACACTCGAGAACAGACAGACTTTCCCACATTTGTACCACTATCCTACACTCAAGAACAGACAGACTTTCCCACACTTGTACCACTATCCTACACTCGAGAACAGACAGACTTTCCCACACTTGTACCACTATCCTACACTCGAGAACAGACAGACTTTCCCACACTTGTACCACTATCCTACACTCGAGAACAGACAGACTTTCCCACACTTGTACCACTATCCTACACTCGAGAACAGACAGACTTTCCCACACTTGTACCACTATCCTACACTCGAGAACAGACAGACTTTCCCACACTTGTACCACTATCCTACACTCAAGAAAAGACAGACTTTCCCACACTTGTAACACTATCCTACACTCAAGAACAGACAGACTTTCTCACACTTGTACCACTATCCTACACTCAAGAACAGACAGACTTTCCCACACTTGTACCACTATCCTACACTCGATAACAGACAGACTTTCCCACACTTGTACCACTATCCTACACTCGAGAACAGACAGACTTTCCCACACTTGTACCACTATCCTACACTCAAGAACAGACAGACTTTCCCACACTTGTACCACTATCCTACACTCAAGAAAAGACAGACTTTCCCACACTTGTACCACTATCCTACACTCAAGAACAGACAGACTTTCTCACACTTGTACCACTATCCTACACTCAAGAACAGACAGACTTTCCCACACTTGTACCACTATCCTACACTCGATAACAGACAGACTTTCCCACACTTGTACCACTATCCTACACTCGAGAACAGACAGACTTTCCCACACTTGTACCACTATCCTACACTCAAGAACAGACAGACTTTCCCACACTTGTGCCACTATCCTACACTCGAGAACAGACAGACTTTCCCACACTTGTACCACTATCCTACACTCAATAACAGACAGACTTTCCCACACTTGTACCACTATCCTACACTCAAGAACAGACAGACTTTCCCACACTTGTACCACTATCCTACACTCGAGAACAGACAGACTTTCCCACACTTGTACCACTATCCTACACTCGATAACAGACAGACTTTCCCACACTTGTACCACTATCCTACACTCGAGAACAGACAGACTTTCCCATACTTGTACCACTATCCTACACTCAAGAACAGACAGACTTTCCCACACTTGTACCACTATCCTACACTCGAGAACAGACAGACTTTCCCACACTTGTACCACTATCCTACACTCAAGAACAGACAGACTTTCCCACACTTGTACCACTATCCTACACTCGAGAACAGACAGACTTTCCCACACTTGTACCACTATCCTACACTCAATAACAGACAGACTTTCCCACACTTGTACCACTATCCTACACTCAAGAACAGACAGACTTTCCCACACTTGTACCACTATCCTACACTCGAGAACAGACAGACTTTCCCACACTTGTACCACTATCCTACACTCGATAACAGACAGACTTTCCCACACTTGTACCACTATCCTACACTCGAGAACAGACAGACTTTCCCATACTTGTACCACTATCCTACACTCGAGAACAGACAGACTTTCCCACACTTGTACCACTATCCTACACGCAAGAACAGACAGACTTTCTCACACTTGTACCACTATCCTACACTCGAGAACAGACAGACTTTCCCATACTTGTACCACTATCCTACACTCGAGAACAGACAGACTTTCCCACACTTGTACCACTATCCTACACTCAATAACAGACAGACTTTCCCACACTTGTACCACTATCCTACACTCAAGAACAGACAGACTTTCCCACACTTGTACCACTATCCTACACTCAAGAACAGACAGACTTTCCCACACTTGTACCACTATCCTACACGCAAGAACAGACAGACTTTCCCACACTTGTACCACTATCCTACACTCAAGAACAGACAGACTTTCCCACACTTGTACCACTATCCTACACTCAAGAACAGACAGACTTTCCCACACTTGTACCACTATCCTACACTCGAGAACAGACAGACTTTCCCACACTTGTACCACTATCCTACACGCAAGAACAGACAGACTTTCCCACACTTGTACCACTATCCTACACTCAAGAACAGACAGACTTTCCCACACTTGTACCACTATCCTACACTCAAGAACAGACAGACTTTCCCACACTTGTACCACTATCCTACACTCGAGAACAGACAGACTTTCCCACACTTGTACCACTATCCTACACTCGAGAACAGACAGACTTTCCCACACTTTTACCACTATCCTACACTCGAGAACAGACAGACTTTCCCATACTTGTACCACTATCCTACACTCGAGAACAGACAGACTTTCCCACACTTGTACCACTATCCTACACTCGAGAACAGACAGACTTTCCCACACTTGTACCACTATCCTAAACTCGAGAACAGACAGACTTTCCCACACTTGTACCACTATCCTACACTCGAGAACAGACAGACTTTCCCACACTTGTACCACTATCCTACACGCGAGAACAGACAGACTTTCTCACACTTGTACCACTATCCTACACTCGAGAACAGACAGACTTTCCCACACTTGTACCACTATCCTAAACTCGAGAACAGACAGACTTTCCCACACTTGTACCACTATCCTACACTCGAGAACAGACAGACTTTCCCACACTTGTACCACTATCCTACACGCGAGAACAGACAGACTTTCCCACACTTGTACCACTATCCTACACTCGAGAACAGACAGACTTTCCCACACTTGTACCACTATCCTACACTCGAGAACAGACAGACTTTCCCACACTTGTACCACTATCCTACACGCGAGAACAGACAGACTTTCTCACACTTGTACCACTATCCTACACTCGAGAACAGACAGACTTTCCCATACTTGTACCACTATCCTACACTCGAGAACAGACAGACTTTCCCACACTTGTACCACTATCCTACACTCAATAACAGACAGACTTTCCCACACTTGTACCACTATCCTACACTCGAGAACAGACAGACTTTCCCATACTTGTACCACTATCCTACACTCGAGAACAGACAGACTTTCCCACACTTGTACCACTATCCTACACTCAATAACAGACAGACTTTCCCACACTTGTACCACTATCCTACACTCGAGAACAGACAGACTTTCCCACACTTGTACCACTATCCTACACTCGAGAACAGACAGACTTTCCCACACTTGTACCACTATCCTACACGCGAGAACAGACAGACTTTCTCACACTTGTACCACTATCCTACACTCGAGAACAGACAGACTTTCCCATACTTGTACCACTATCCTACACTCGAGAACAGACAGACTTTCCCACACTTGTACCACTATCCTACACTCAATAACAGACAGACTTTCCCACACTTGTACCACTATCCTACACTCGAGAACAGACAGACTTTCCCATACTTGTACCACTATCCTACACTCGAGAACAGACAGACTTTCCCACACTTGTACCACTATCCTACACTCAATAACAGACAGACTTTCCCACACTTGTACCACTATCCTACACTCGAGAACAGACAGACTTTCTCACACTTGTACCACTATCCTACACTCGAGAACAGACAGACTTTCCCACACTTGTACCACTATCCTACACTCGAGAACAGACAGACTTTCCCACACTTGTACCACTATCCTACACTCGAGAACAGACAGACTTTCCCACACTTGTACCACTATCCTACACTCAATAACAGACAGACTTTCCCACACTTGTACCACTATCCTACACTCGAGAACAGACAGACTTTCTCACACTTGTACCACTATCCTACACTCGAGAACAGACAGACTTTCCCACACTTGTACCACTATCCTACACTCGAGAACAGACAGACTTTCCCACACTTGTACCACTATCCTACACTCGAGAACAGACAGACTTTCCCACACTTGTACCACTATCCTACACGCAAGAACAGACAGACTTTCCCACACTTGTACCACTATCCTACACGCAAGAACAGACAGACTTTCTCACACTTGTACCACTATCCTACACTCGAGAACAGACAGACTTTCCCACACTTTTACCACTATCCTACACTCGAGAACAGACAGACTTTCCCACACTTGTACCACTATCCTACACTCGATAACAGACAGACTTTCCCACACTTGTACCACTATCCTACACTCGAGAACAGACAGACTTTCCCATACTTGTACCACTATCCTACACTCGAGAACAGACAGACTTTCCCACACTTGTACCACTATCCTACACGCAAGAACAGACAGACTTTCTCACACTTGTACCACTATCCTACACTCAAGAACAGACAGACTTTCTCACACTTGTACCACTATCCTACACTCAATAACAGACAGACTTTCCCACACTTGTACCACTATCCTACACTCAAGAACAGACAGACTTTCCCACACTTGTACCACTATCCTACACTCGATAACAGACAGACTTTCCCACACTTGTACCACTATCCTACACTCGAGAACAGACAGACTTTCCCACACTTTTACCACTATCCTACACTCAAGAACAGACAGACTTTCTCACACTTGTACCACTATCCTACACTCAATAACAGACAGACTTTCCCACACTTGTACCACTATCCTACACTCAAGAACAGACAGACTTTCCCACACTTGTACCACTATCCTACACTCGATAACAGACAGACTTTCCCACACTTGTACCACTATCCTACACTCGATAACAGACAGACTTTCCCACACTTGTACCACTATCCTACACTCAAGAACAGACAGACTTTCTCACACTTGTACCACTATCCTACACTCAATAACAGACAGACTTTCCCACACTTGTACCACTATCCTACACTCAAGAACAGACAGACTTTCCCACACTTGTACCACTATCCTACACTCAAGAACATACAGACTTTCCCACACTTGTACCACTATCCTACACTCAAGAACAGACAGACTTTCCCACACTTGTACCACTATTCTACACTCGAGAACAGACAGACTTTCCCACACTTGTACCACTATCCTACACTCGAGAACAGACAGACTTTCCCACACTTGTACCACTATCCTACACTCGAGAACAGACAGACTTTCCCACACTTGTACCACTATCCTACACGCAAGAACAGACAGACTTTCCCACACTTGTACCACTATCCTACACTCGATAACAGACAGACTTTCCCACACTTGTACCACTATCCTACACTCGAGAACAGACAGACTTTCCCACACTTGTACCACTATCCTACACTCGAGAACAGACAGACTTTCCCACACTTGTACCACTATCCTACACTCGAGAACAGACAGACTTTCCCACACTTGTAAAAGATATTCCTATATATCTTATAACACCTGATGAACCTATTAGTCTTAGACAAATACATCTCCTATGATACTGTTTACTGGTGAAGGTAACCAGGGCTCAAAACCCCACAGCTACTCAGTTGGTCCCCAGGTGGTGGATAGGGGAAGCTCTCACTGTGGGGAGTTGTCGGGTTATAATATGGATATATATATATATATATATATATATATATATAACATGTTTGAAGAGTGCCACTCTCCCTGCACACTAAAGACCGTTTGAAGAGTGCCATTCTCCCTGCACACTAAAGACTGTTTGAAGGGTGCCACTCTCCCTGCACACTAAAGACTGTTTGAGGAGTGCCACTCTCTCTGCACACTAAAGACTGTTTGAAGGGTGCCACTCTCTCTGCACACTAAAGACTGTTTGAAGAGTGCCACTCTCCCTGCACACTAAAGACTGTTTGAAGGGTGCCACTCTCCCTGCACACTAAAGACCGTTTGAAGAGTGCCACTCTCCCTGCACACTAAAGACCGTTTGAAGAGTGTCACTCTCCCTGCACACTAAAGACCGTTTGAAGAGTGTCACTCTCCCTGCACACTAAAGACCGTTTGAAGAGTACCACTCTCACTGCACACTAAAGACCGTTTGAAGAGTGCCACTCTCCCTGCACACTAAAGACCGTTTGAAGAGTGCCACTCTCCCTGCACATTAAAGACCGTTTGAAGAGTGCCACTCTCCCTGCACATTAAAGACCGTTTGAAGAGTGCCACTCTCCCTACACACTAAAGACCGTTTGAAGAGTGCCACTCTCCCTGCACACTAAAGACCGTTTGAAGAGTGCCACTCTCACTGCACACTAAAGACCGTTTGAAGAGTGCCACTCTCCCTGCACACTAAAGATCGTTTGAAGAGTGCCACTCTCCCTGCACATTAAAGATCGTTTGAAGAGTGCCACTCTCCCTGCACACTAAAGACCGTTTGAAGAGTGCCACTCTCCCTGCACACTAAAGACCGTTTGAAGAGTGCCACTCTCCCTGCACACTAAAGACCGTTTGAAGAGTGCCACTCTTCCTGCACACTAAAGACCGTTTGAAGAGTGCCACTCTCCCTACACACTAAAGACCGTTTGAAGAGTGCCACTCTCACTGCACACTAAAGACCGTTTGAAGAGTGCCACTCTCCCTGCACACTAAAGACCGTTTGAAGACTGACACTCTCCCTGCACATTAAAGACTGTTTGAAGAGTGCCACTCTCCCTGCACACTAAAGACCGTTTGAAGAGTGACACTCTCACTGCACACTAAAAACTGTTTGAAGAGTGCCACTCTCCATGTACACTAAAGACCGTTTGAAGAATGCCACTCTCCCTGCACACTAAAGACCGTTTGAAGAGTGCCACTCTCCCTGCACACTAAAGACTGTTTGAAGAGTGCCACTCTCCCTGCACACTAAAGACCGTTTGAAGAGTGCCACTCTCCCTGCACACTAAAGACCGTTTGAAGAGTGCCACTCTCCCTGCACACTAAAGACCGTTTGAAGAGTGCCACTCTCCCTGCACATTAAAGACCGTTTGAAGAGTGCCACTCTCCCTGCACACTAAAGACCGTTTGAAGAGTGCCACTCTCCCTGCACACTAAAGACCGTTTGAAGAGTGCCACTCTCCCTGCACACACTAAAGACCGTTTGAAGAGTGCCACTCTCCCTACACACTAAAGACCGTTTGAAGAGTACCACTCTCACTGCACACTAAAGACCGTTTGAAGAGTGCCACTCTCCCTGCACACTAAAGACCGTTTGAAGAGTGCCACTCTCCCTGCACATTAAAGACTGTTTGAAGAGTGCCACTCTCCCTGCACACTAAAGACCGTTTGAAGAGTGCCACTCTCCCTGCACACTAAAGACCGTTTGAAGAGTGCCACTCTCCCTGCACACTAAAGACCGTTTGAAGAGTGCCACTCTCCCTGCACACTAAAGACCGTTTGAAGAGTGCCACTCTCCCTGCACACTAAAGACCGTTTGAAGAGTGCCACTCTCCCTACACACTAAATACCGTTTGAAGAGTGCCACTCTCACTGCACACTAAAAACCGTTTGAAGAGTGCCACTCTCCCTGCACACTAAAGACCGTTTGAAGAGTGCCACTCTCCCTGCACATTAAAGATTGTTTGAAGAGTGCCACTCTCCCTGCACACTAAAGACCGTTTGAAGAGTGCCACTCTCCCTGCACACTAAAGACCGTTTGAAGAGTGCCACTCTCCCTGCACACTAAAGACCGTTTGAAGAGTGCCACTCTCCCTGCACACTAAAGACCGTTTGAAGAGTGCCACTCTCCCTGCACACTAAAGACCGTGTGAAGAGTGCCACTCTCCCTGCACACTAAAGACCGTTTGAAGACTGCCACTCTCCCTGCACACTAAAGACCGTTTGAAGAGTGCCACTCTCCCTGCACACTAAAGACCGTTTGAAGAATGCCACTCTCCCTGCACACTAAAGACTTTTGTAGAATTTGAAAGAGTAGGTGCATAGACTAAATCGTTCATCACTACAGTGGAAGTCAAAAGTCGTTGACCCATCCCTTCCCTCATGTTGTTGACCCAGTTGACCCATCCCTTCCTTCATGTTGTTGACCCAGTTGACACATCCCTTCCCTCATGTTGTTGACCCAGTTGACCCATCCCTTCCTTCATGTTGTTGACCCAGTTGACCCATCCCTTCCCTCATGTTGTTGACCCAGTTGACCCATCCCTGCCCTCATGTTGTTGACCCAGTTGATACATCCCTTCCCTCATGTTGTTGACCCAGTTGACCCATCCCTTCCCTCATGTTGTTGACCCATCCCTTCCCTCATGTTGTTGACCCAGTTGACCCATCCCTTCCTTCATGTTGTTGACCCATCCCTTCCCTCATGTTGTTGACCCATCCCTTCCCTCATGTGTTGACCCAGTTGACCCATCCCTTCCTTCATGTTGTTGACCCATCCCTTCCCTCATGTTGTTGACCCAGTTGACCCATCCCTTCCTTCATGTTGTTGACCCAGTTGACCCATCCCTTCCCTCATGTTGTTGACCCAGTTGACACATCCCTTCCCTCATGTTGTTGACCCAGTTGACACATCCCTTCCCTCATGTTGTTGACCCAGTTGACACATCCCTTCCCTCATGTTGTTGACCCAGTTGACACATCCCTTCCCTCATGTTGTTGACCCAGTTGACACATCCCTTCCCTCATGTTGTTGACCCAGTTGACCCATCCCTTCCTTCATGTTGTTGACCCATCCCTTCCCTCATGTTGTTGACCCAGTTGACCCATCCCTTCCTTCATGTTGTTGACCCAGTTGACCCATCCCTTCCCTCATGTTGTTGACCCATCCCTTCCCTCATGTTGTTGACCCAGTTGACCCATCCCTTCCCTCATGTTGTTGACCCATCCCTTCCCTCATGTTGTTGACCCAGTTGACCCATCCCTTCCCTCATGTTGTTGACCCATCCCTTCCCTCATGTTGTTGACCCAGTTGACCCATCCCTTCCCTCATGTTGTTGACCCATCCCTTCCCTCATGTTGTTGACCCATCCCTTCCCTCATGTTGTTGACCCAGTTGACCCATCCCTTCCCTCATGTTGTTGACCCAGTTGACCCATCCCTTCCCTCATGTTGTTGACCCAGTTGACCCATCCCTTCCCTCATGTTGTTGACCCAGTTGACCCATCCCTTCCTTCATGTTGTTGACCCAGTTGACCCATCCCTTCCCTCATGTTGTTGACCCAGTTGACACATCCCTTCCCTCATGTTGTTGACCCAGTTGACACATCCCTTCCTTCATGTTGTTGACCCAGTTGACACATCCCTTCCCTCATGTTGTTGACCCAGTTGACACATCCCTTCCCTCATGTTGTTGACCCAGTTGACACATCCCTTCCCTCATGTTGTTGACCCAGTTGACCCATCCCTTCCCTCATGTTGTTGACCCAGTTGACCCATCCCTTCCTTCATGTTGTTGACCCAGTTGACCCATCCCTTCCCTCATGTTGTTGACCCATCCCTTCCCTCATGTTGTTGACCCAGTTGACCCATCCCTTCCCTCATGTTGTTGACCCAGTTGACACATCCCTTTCCTCATGTTGTTGACCCATCCCTTCCCTCATGTTGTTGACCCAGTTGACCCATCCCTTCCCTCATGTTGTTGACCCATCCCTTCCCTCATGTTGTTGACCCAGTTGACCCATCCCTTCCCTCATGTTGTTGACCCAGTTGACCCATCCCTTCCCTCATGTTGTTGACCCAGTTGACACATCCCTTCCCTCATGTTGTTGACCCAGTTGACCCATCCCTTCCCTCATGTTGTTGACCCATCCCTTACCTCATGTTGTTGACCCAGTTGACCCATCCCTTCCCTCATGTTGTTGACCCATCCCTTCCCTCATGTTGTTGACCCAGTTGACCCATCCCTTCCCTCATGTTGTTGACCCATCCCTTCCCTCATGTTGTTGACCCAGTTGACCCATCCCTTCCCTCATGTTGTTGACCCATCCCTTCCCTCATGTTGTTGACCCAGTTGACCCATCCCTTCCCTCATGTTGTTGACCCATCCCTTCCCTCATGTTGTTGACCCAGTTGACCCATCCCTTCCCTCATGTTGTTGACCCAGTTGACCCATCCCTTCCTTCATGTTGTTGACCCATCCCTTCCCTCATGTTGTTGACCCAGTTGATCCATCCCTTCCCTCATGCTGTTGGCCCAGTTGATCCATCCCTTCCCTCATGCTGTTGGCCCAGTTGACCCATCCCTTCCCTCATGTGTTGACCCAGTTGACCCATC
>OY726524.1:821606-845286 GCA_963383655.1 Bathymodiolus septemdierum
GGGGTTCCTGGTCAAAGTAATGGGGAAAGAGTCATTTTGTATATAGATTACTTACAATGTATCTGTAAACAATAAAATTATGGTTTTGATCAGAAACCTGTAGACTGCATATAAGGGAACTAACTCTGTAAAAAGTATATAATATTAGACTGAAATTGGAAATGTGCCAATTGTCTTGAGTGTTAGCCTCATAAGTGATTAAAAAAAATACAAACATTAATTGCTGTTAAACAGCCTACAATATTTATACTTCATATCTCATTATACTCCACGAAATCTTCTGAAAAAATAAAAAATAAAAGTTTATTACCTTAAAAATAATAAGAAGAAGCCAGTCATGAGAGAAAACAATTATTGTTCAAACTTTTAAAAACTTTTAAAAATTCCAGATATGATGATATAATAACACAGCAATGAATAAACATATAGCATACATTAATACTGATTATATAATGATCAAAATAAATATTACGTTTTATGACTGTAAGGTCTGGACTTTTTTTTATAAAGTTTCCCCCATCACAGTAGTCCCCCTTTTAAAAGGCCATCCATTTTGCACTGAAAAAGTAGCCATATAACACGGTGACCTCTCTTGGGGGAGAAATTTAGAAGTATTTTATAATCTCAGTAAATCTGAACTGATAAGAGGGTTGGCCTTTGGTGAGAGTGGCCTCTGGTGAGAGTAGCCTTATAAGAGAGGTGGCCTCTGGTGAGAGTGGTGTTATAAGAGGGGTGGCCTCTGGTGAGTGGCCTTATAAGAGGGGTGGCCTCTGGTGAGTGGCCTTTTAAGAGGAGTGGCCTCTGGTGAGTGGCCTTATAAGAGGGGTGGCCTTTGGTGAGTGGCTTTATAAGAGAGGTGGCCTCTGGTTAGAGTGGCTTTATAAGAGGGGTGGCCTCTGGTTAGAGTGGCCTTATAAGAGGGGTGGCCTCTCTTTAGAGTGGCCTTATAAGAGGGGTGGCCTCTGGTTAGAGTGGCCTTATAAGAGGGGTGGCCTTTGGTGAGTGGCCTTTTAAGAGGGGTGGCCTTTGGTGAGTGGCCTTATAAGAGGGGTGGCCTTTGGCGAGTGGCCTCTGGTGAGTGGCCTTATAAGAGGGGTGGCCTCTGGTTAGTGGCTTTATAAGAGGGGTGGCCTTTGGTGAGTGGCCTTTTAAGAGGGGTGGCCTTTGGTGAGTGGCCTTATAAGAGGGGTGGCCTTTTAAGAGTGGCCTCTGCTGAGTGGCCTTATAAGAGGAGTGGCCTTTGGTGAGTGGCTTTATAAGAGGGGTGGCCTCTGGTTAGAGTGGCCTTATAAGAGGGGTGGCCTTTGGTAAGTGGCCTTATAAGAGGGGTGGCCTTTGGTGAGTGGCCTTATAAGAGGGGTGGCCTCTGGTTAGAGTGGCCTTTGGTGAGTGGTCTTTTAAGAAGGAGACTACTACATAAGTATATGGAGAATCGACCAACTAATTAAGACATATAGTCTACTTAGGCTAACTGTCTAGAAAATACAGTAATTACATAGTTAATAAATAAATCACAATCTACCAGAATAAAACATGTATAAAACGGACATTCACAACACAAACATTTATATATATATATAATATACATTTTCTCGTAGAAGTACAATAAAGGAAGAATAATAATAAGAACAGAATTCACCCTAACTTTATAGCTAGTAGAATTGATGGATGTTTTGTGGTTGTTGGCTATCACAAAATCTACAAATTCATCAGTATTTTTAGTACACAATACAGAATGATTTAGAATATTTTTGTCTTACAATTACTGAATTTTCAGTTTATTCTTTGATTCAACATTTCTGTGATTAATAAATTACAGAAATGTGTCATCAATATCAATGAATAAAACTTTGTATACATGGATGATAATAATCAGGCTTTTAAACATTTTTTTATGACTCAAGATTGGAACTCGCTGGTCTCCCTCTAATTTTCAGAATAGAGAAATTCTGTTTATGTAATGCTCATGATGACAGATCACAGGACAATCGTTGGACAAGAATTCATTTCTGTGACTGCATATAATACATAGTCTATTACGGTATACATAACCACACTCTGTGATTGCATATTATACATAGTCTATTACGGTATACATAACCACACTCAACATAAATATTGATATAAAGATACAATAAAAAAATAATAATAATCCAAGAAATCTGTTAAAAGTATTTTATGATTGCAATTTGTAGTGAGGTATACATGTAGAAATAAAACAAGATATGATTATAATCTAACGATTATGGAGTCTCCCAAACTGGCCACTGACAACAGGTTTAAAAAATAAATCAAAAGCTACCTTTGAAATCGAATAATGTTGAATTTTTGCAGTATTGTGGTGGCCATTTTGAAAATGGAGACCGGTAGAAATTTTTCGATGTCGGGAATCAATTCAGGATGTTGAAATCAAACAATGTGGAATTTGTGCGGCATTGTGGCGGCCATTTTGAAAATGGCGACCGGTAGAAATTTTTCGATGTCAGGAATCAATTCGGGACATCATAATCTACCCACATATGAAATGGCATTGAAATCGGACAATGTTGAATTTGTGCGGTATTGTGGTGGCCATTTTGAAAATGGCGACCGGTAGAAATTTTTCGATGTCAGGAATCAATTCAGGACATCATAATCTACCCACATATGAAATGGCATTGAAATCGGACAATGTTGAATTTGTGCGGTATTGTGGTGGCCATTTTGAAAATGGCGACCGGTAGAAATTTTGCAATGTCGGGACATCATTATCTACCCACATATCAAATTTTGATGATATCGGACAATGTTGAATTTTTGCAATATTGTGGTGGCCATTTTGAAAATGGCGATCAGTAGAAATTTTTCAATGTCAGGAATCAATTCGGGACATCATTGTCTACCCACATATACAATTTTGATGATATCGGACAATGTTGAATGGTGACCTATCACTATGTCAAATTTTATGTCTCTATCATTATCTATTTAGAAGTTATCAACATTAATGTACAAAATTTCAACTTTCCCATAGGATTCATTAGTAACCCCCACCCCCTTTGAACCCCTCAAAATATGACTTTGACCCCCTTTACCACAAAAACATATATCTATAACTCCACCAAGTTTCATGAAATTCTGTCCAGTAGTTCCTGAGATCTGCCGTGGACAAGTTCATGGTCCACGGAAAGAAAGAAAGAAAGAGAAAGAGAAGAATAATAATAATAACTAGAATTGCCATTGCAAAGCAATAGCAGACGTCACCCCACCCCATTATTTTGGTACCTCGGTTTCCATGGTAACGTCATTTTGAATTTTATCAACACGCCAAAAGCTTCCACACACTACGGTGAATATTCCTATGATGTTTCATGAAGTTTGATGAAAAATCAATTTTTTTTTTTAAATCCCCCCTTTTTTTTATTTCCATGGCAACTGCGGCAAAGTTTGTCCAACTGATTGCGATTTTTTTGGCTTATCTCATTCAACTAGATGTGGATGTGACGGGAAACATTACTGCAAAAATTTGTGAAGTTGGAAGTGAATTTAACATTTTTTGCACCTTGGTTACCATGGCAATGGCCACCATTTTGAATTTTTTCAACCCTCCCAACAGCTGTCACACACTACAGTGGATATTCCTACAAAGTTTCATGAAGTTTGATGAAAGGAATCCAAAATTATTTTAAATCCCCCCTTTTTTGTTTCCATGGCAACTGCGGCAAAGTTTGTCCAACCGATTCCGATTTTTTTGGCTTATCTCGTTCCATTAGCTGTGGATGTTGTTCCTATTAAGTTTCATCAATTTCTGTTTGGCGAGTAACCTGCTATGATCATTTTTGTATTTTTCAAATTTTTAGCATTTTGGCCGTTTCCATGGCAACGGCAGCCATTTTGAAAAAATCAACCCTATACAGCACAACTTCACATGGCATATGATATTCCTACAAGGTTTCATAAAGTTTGATCAAGGCATCTCCGAGAAATAGAGCGGACAAAAATGTGTGGAAGAATAATAATAATAATAGTGAAAAAGAAACGTAGAATAGCAATACGTCACCCGACTGCGTTCTGGGTGACGTAATAATAATAATAAGAAACGGAGCAAAAACAATAAGTCTCCAAACGTTGTTTGGGAGACTTAATAACAATTCTAGATATTAAATATTTGAATAATTTTGGATTGTTACAAGGTGAACAAATTAAGATTCAGAGCCCAATGTTAAATTGATTACAATTAGATGATTGGTTGGTTGTATAATTAAGCAAAACATTTTTACGGAAAAAAATAAATAAAATCAACTAAAAAAAGCACAAACACTGTCTAAATTATGTTCTAAACTTTTTTTTAATCCTTACAACAATTTTTGATTCACATTAAAACAGAGTCCATTTTACATTTATCTAATTCTCTGCAAATATTTTAAATATGTATTTTCTATGACAGGCCAAGAAAAATGTGACCTTTTAATAGAGGTGACTACTTAATAGAGGTGACTGTCTTGGCAGGTTTCACTATTTATAATTAAAATTGCTCATCATCACATCAATTAACAAATACTTTAAACGTGTATTTATGTTAAACTTCAATTTGTTTTGAATTTGAAATAAAGATAGTTACAACTGTAACTAAATAAAATATTGAACTACAAAGCAATAGGCACTATGACAAACAAACAAGGACTGCACAATAAACAAAAATATGGCATCTTAAAATTGCACTTTAAAGTTGATGAGGAATGTTATATAGCAAAATAAATATATTTATGGCATCTTCAGGAATTCTGTGTATCATTTAATTTTATACTTATACAATAAAAATGATTAATGTCAGGAACATACACAATAAAATGATCAATGTAAAATTAATATCTAAGTGTCGATTCCTCAGTCATGACACCGAAATTGAAATATTCCCTCCCCCCCCCCCCCCCCCATTTCTGAGGGGTGATCTGATTACCAAGAATAAAACATTCAGAATGTTATTTCAAACAGGAAATTTAAGATTTACACTGAATGTGGGGAGGGGAGGTTATGATTTACACTGAATGGGGGGAGGGGGTTTATGATTTACACTGTATAGGGGAGGGGATTTATGATTGACACTGATTAGGGGAGGGGGCTTATGATTGACACTGAATGGGGGGAGGGGTTTTTATGATCTACACTGAATGGGGGAGGCGGCTTATGATTTACACTGAATAGGGGGATTTATGATTTACACTGAATGGGGGAGGGGATTTATGATTTACACTGAATGGGGGAGGGGGTTTATGATTTACACTGAATGGGGGGAGGGGATTTATGATTTACACTGAATGGGGGGAGGAAGGTTTATGATTTACACTGAATTGGGGTCTTTCATGATTTAAACTGAATGGGGGAGTTTCATGATTTAAACTGAATGGGGGAGTTTCATGATTGTCCATTCATAAGGGAAGTAAATAACTCACTTAACTTCAAACATGAAAAATTGATTGATTCTGACATGTTATTTTATTTCCTTCAGGAAAAATATATTTAACATGCATGAAAATGGCTAACATTTCTTAACAGCAAAACATAAATAATATATAAGCTAAATACAATACAATGATATCAAGACATCTACTTAGTGAGAAATGTCTATGTTTAATTAAAAATTATCTTAGGTAGAATGTTACATTGCAAGTATTGCCAAAGCATTCTACCCTTCTGTGAACAATGAAAAACAACAAAAACAAAATAAAAAACAAAATGGATGACATGATTTACAAATATTGTTGAGTATTTTAGTAAAATGGATTACTGGCAAAATAAACGTTTGATTGAATTCTTTTATCAAAATAATCTTTGGTATAATAAACACAAAAATAAAATACAACATAGCTTTTCTTCTCACACATAAATTACAAAAAAATTACACTTTCACACTGGACATCAACATATTACATTGTATATTGATCCCAACCAATCAACAATGAGATATTCACCATGAGTATGCCCAACCAATCAACAGTGAGATATTCACCATAAGTATGCCCAACCAATCAACAGTGAGATATTCACCATAAGTATGCCCAACCAATTAACAGTGAGATATTCAACATGAGTATATCCAACCAATCAACAGTGAGATATTCACCATGAGTATACCCAACCAATCAACAGTGAGATATTCACCATGAGTATCAACATATTACATTGTATATTGATCTCAACCAATCAACAGTGAGATATTCACCATGAGTATACCCAACCAATCAACAGTGAGATATTCACCATGAGTATCAACATATTACATTGTATATTGATTTCAACCAATCAACAGTGAGATATTCACCATGAGTATACCCAACCAATCAACAGTGAGATATTCACCATGAGTATCAACATATTACATTGTATATTGATCTCAACCAATCAACAGTGAGATATTCAGTGAGTAGTGACGTACAAGGTTTTCTCAGCACAGTTGTGTGCAGGGAGACTTAAATGATCTCTAGGTTCTATTAAACATCATTAATTATCCTTCACATTTTTATTGTTAAAAATGTGTATTTAACAAACAACTGATGTTTGAGGAAATCATGTGTTATTCTTTTTTTTATTCTTTTAAAAAAAAAATTGGAGTGACCGATTACTTCTTATTAATTTTTTTTAATAAACTCAAGTTAGAATATAGAGAGAAAAATGTGTAGTGATGAAGCTTTGTTTAAAAAAAAATGTGGGAACAAAAAAGTGAGATGAACAAGAAATTAAAATTTAGTTTGACCCCATCAATGTAATATATAATGCTCAAGACATCCTTTATACATTCAAACTATAAGATGGCACTTCAAATAATGGACGAAAATTACCATCAAAATCTCAAAAACATATATCTGCTTTGACATAATTTGTATTAACAAATGAGTATTATATTATATAGATGTATTTCTTACAACATGATATTATTCCGAGATATAAATAATAATTTAACATTGTTTAAATACATATACTAGCATACAACCTTCAGTCTCCTGAATTTAACCAGTGATTTGTATAACATTAAAAAAAAGCTGATTTTCCTGAGCAAATATTTCTAACTATATGATAAATACAAAGTACAGTCAAACCTGTCTTAACGACCCCCTGTATTCAGTGACTTCCTGTCTTAACGACCCCCTGTATTCAGCGACTTCCTGTCTTAACGACCCCCTGTATTCAGTGACTTCCTGTCTTAATGACCCCCTGTATTCAGTGACTTCCTGTCTTAATGACACCCTGTATTCAGTGACTTCCTGTCTTAACGACCCCCTGTATTCAGTGACTTCCTGTCTTAACACCCCCTGTATTCAGTGACTTCCTGTCTTAACGACCCCCTGTATTCAGTGACTTCCTGTCTTAACACCCCCTGTATTCAGCGACTTCCTGTCTTAACGACCCCCTGTATTCAGTGACTTCCTGTCTTAACGACCCCCTGTATTCAGTGACTTCCTGTCTTAACGACCCCCTGTATTCAGTGACTTCCTGTCTTAACGACCCCCTGTATTCAGTGACTTCCTGTCTTAACGACCCCCTGTATTCAGTGACTTCCTGTCTTAACGACCCCCTGTATTCAGTGACTTCCTGTCTTAACGACCCCCTGTATTCAGTGACTTCCTGTCTTAACGACCCCCTGTATTCAGTGACTTCCTGTCTTAATGACCCCCTGTATTCAGCGACTTCCTGTCTTAACGACCCCCTGTATTCAGTGACTTCCTGTCTTAACGACCCCCTGTATTCAGTGACTTCCTGTCTTAACGACCCCCTGTATTCAGTGACTTCCTGTCTTAACGACCCCCTGTATTCAGTGACTTCCTGTCTTAATGACCCCCTGTATTCAGCGACTTCCTGTCTTAACGACCCCCTGTATTCAGTGACTTCCTGTCTTAACACCCCCTGTATTCAGTGACTTCCTGTCTTAACGACCCCCTGTATTCAGCGACTTCCTGTCTTAACGACCCCCTGTATTCAGCGACTTCCTGTCTTAACGACCCCCTGTATTCAGTGACTTCCTGTCTTAATGACCCCCTGTATTCAGTGACTTCCTGTCTTAATGACACCCTGTATTCAGTGACTTCCTGTCTTAACGACCCCCTGTATTCAGTGACTTCCTGTCTTAACACCCCCTGTATTCAGTGACTTCCTGTCTTAACACCCCCTGTATTCAGTGACTTCCTGTCTTAACACCCCCTGTATTCAGCGACTTCCTGTCTTAACGACCCCCTGTATTCAGTGACTTCCTGTCTTAACGACCCCCTGTATTCAGTGACTTCCTGTCTTAACGACCCCCTGTATTCAGTGACTTCCTGTCTTAACGACCCCCTGTATTCAGTGACTTCCTGTCTTAACGACCCCCTGTATTCAGTGACTTCCTGTCTTAACGACCCCCTGTATTCAGTGACTTCCTGTCTTAACGACCCCCTGTATTCAGTGACTTCCTGTCTTAATGACCCCCTGTATTCAGCGACTTCCTGTCTTAACGACCCCCTGTATTCAGTGACTTCCTGTCTTAACGACCCCCTGTATTCAGTGACTTCCTGTCTTAACGACCCCCTGTATTCAGCGACTTCCTGTCTTAACGACCCCCTGTATTCAGCGACTTCCTGTCTTAACGACCCCCTGTATTCAGCGACTTCCTGTCTTAATGACCCCCTGTATTCAGCGACTTCCTGTCTTAATGACCCCCTGTATTCAGTGACTTCCTGTCTTAACGACCCCCTGTATTCAGTGACTTCCTGTCTTAACGACCCCCTGTATTCAGCAACTTCCTGTCTTAACGACCCCCTGTATTCAGCGACTTCCTGTCTTAACGACCCCTTGTATTCAGCGACTTCCTGTCTTAATGACCCCCTGTATTCAGCGACTTCCTGTCTTAACGACCCCTTGTATTCAGCGACTTCCTGTCTTAACGACCCCCTGTATTCAGCGACTTCCTGTCTTAACAACCCCCTGTATTCAGCGACTTCCTGTCTTAACGACACCCTGTATTCAGCGACTCTCTGTCATATCCAACCATTTTCATTCCTCCCAACGAATTTTACTATATACTTTAACTGTATCCAACGAACCCCTGCCTGACGCGACTAGCGACCGTCTTTTTTCCGCCGTTTGAAAGGTAAATCCTGTGTTAACCGACTTTCATAATTGCTGATATCTGCATGAACTACTGACAACATCTCACTCCCCAAGTCCATACCTGTTATTAGTTCATAATAATAGATTTTTCATATTAAATGAAGTCACAATTAGCGTTATTGTGTAAGACTGCCATTTTTTTTACAGGTAAGTTGTTCACGTGATGATTTATTATTGTTGTTTTGGTTTATTTGGGTTTATTTCTTATTTATATTAAATATTGCTTACTATAGAAAATACCATTTTAATCTTTCAGTTTTATAAATAAATAATCATGATTTTGAAAATTATTGAATTATGAAGTACTGGTTCCCAGTATATATTTCTGTCAACATTCGTTTAACGTGCGGTAACAGATCACGGTAAACACATGCTGATTGTGTGATTAGGTTATTAATAGCTTTCGGCAAGTGATTGAAGTTGAATTTTTATGTTTTGTCAGGAAATTTCATTCTTCTAATCATAATGATTAATTCTAATTACGATGACAATTAAGATAACAATAGCTGTTGAAAAAAGTAAAAAACTCGATCATTTAATATAATTATTCTTTTGTTTTTTAATTTCACCCACAAAGGACGGAAATATTTAACGATATTAATTGAACATATTTTTTCAACGACCCCCTGTTTTATGCGACCATATTTCACCGTTCCCTTGGGAGATCACATAAGACAGGTTTGACTGTACATGTATTGAGCTGATGATCTTTCTTCAACATGAAATATTAATGTAATGGCTTTGATGTTGGTCAAGAAAACAAATTAATAAACATCTTAATTTTCATTGACTTTTTGTGAATTTCCCCTTTAATCTATACATTTATTATTAAGCCACAAGTGTGATACAAATATATTATTGTTTATTTCTAACATGACATTATATTGATGTCACTTTTACAAATTTGTGGTAAATATAATATCGTTTATTACATCTCACATCTCAGGTTTTGCTTTCTGTGCAGTATTGCCATAAAAAAATCCATTCTCACAAACAAAAAAAACAATTAACGATAGTATATATTTATCATCAATAAGCATATTTATTATCTCAAAATCGGCATGATTTGGTGGAATATTATTGGTTAGAATGCACCAAACTAACACTTGTTTAATAAAATCCTGAATAAAATTTAACTATCAAACTTCTGACCTTTGAACTGTTGATTTTGAATCAGGAAGCTGGACGACCATAGCTTTGCCAGACCGACCGACTACCGTAATAGTATTGGTTGGTGATGGTGGAGGTGATGAACGTTTTTTACGTCTTCTTATTACAACAATTAATACAATTAAAATAATTAATAACAATACTGATAGTCCTATTAAAATTGGCATCAATGTTGCTTGTTGTTTGTTTTTGGTATCCACACTACTGGACAGGTTGAGATCAGCTGTCTGTTGTGGTCGTCTGCTTACTCTGATCCTAATCATGTTCCTTCCAATCCTTGGTTCAAGTGTGTTGTGACTATCTGAGGTTACCTCCCTTTTGTTACGTCCTGCTTTCAATGAGTAAACAGAATGTAGATACCAAACTCTGTCACTATCAGCCTAATAAGTGTACAAGAGTGAACAATATTTTAATATTATTATTTTTCTATCTTTCATTTGAGCGTTTTTTAAAACATTAATGTTTGTCTATATTATACGACTGTAAGTAACAAATTAATGTATATAGTCAAAACCTAGATTTCCAATGTCATATGTCATGGTTTTTTTTTGTGTTCAATGATTTGAGGTGAGATGTGGTTGTTTATTTTGTTGATGATTTGTGGAATAGTTGACCATCACTGTCTATCTCTTTATAATACATATAACTGATTCTAGACCACTAGTAAAAATGTCATTAATGTGATTGTTGTGAGAAAAATAATACAATCTTCCTTCTTTACACTTTTCAAGCAAAGTTTTCAATATTGTTTTTCATTTCTTCTACATATCACTGGATGTGTATATTATAATATTATATAAGGGAGTAATGTTAAATGAAAAAAGTCACACACTAAAATTTGGTTATTTAATGTCTGTAGTTGACACTGTGTTATTTTAATATAGGATGTCTATGTGTACTGTTATTTTAATATAGGATGTCTATGTGTACTGTTATTTTAATATAGGATGTCTATGTTTACTGTTATTTTAATATAGGATGTCTATGTTTACTGTTATTTTAATATAGGATGTCTATGTTTACTGTTATTTTAATATAGGATGTCTATGTGTACTGTTATTTTAATATAGGATGTCTATGTTTACTGTTATTTTAATATAGGATGTTTATGTTTACTGTTATTTTAATATAGGATGTCTATGTTTACTGTTATTTTAATATAGGATGTCTATGTGTACTGTTATTTTAATATAGGATGTCTATGTTTACTGTTATTTTAATATAGGATGTCTATGTGTACTGTTATTTTAATATAGGATGTCTATGTTTACTGTTATTTTAATATAGGATGTCTATGTTTACTGTTATTTTAATATAGGATGTCTATGTTTACTGTTATTTTAATATAGGATGTCTATGTTTACTGTTATTTTAATATAGGATGTCTATGTGTACTGTTATTTTAATATAGGATGTCTATGTGTACTGTTATTTTAATATAGGATGTCTATGTTTACTGTAATTTTAATATAGGATGTCTATGTTTACTGTTATTTTAATATAGGATGTCTATGTGTACTGTTATTTTAATATAGGATGTCTATGTTTACTGTTATTTTAATATAGGATGTCTATGTGTACTGTTATTTTAATATAGGATGTCTATGTTTACTGTTATTTTAATATAGGATGTCTATGTGTACTGTTATTTTAATATAGGATGTCTATGTGTACTGTTATTTTAATATAGGATGTCTATGTTTACTGTTATTTTAATATAGGATGTCTATGTTTACTGTTATTTTAATATAGGATGTCTATGTGTACTGTTATTTTAATATAGGATGTCTATGTTTACTGTTATTTTAATATAGGATGTCTATGTGTATTGTTATTTTAATATAGGATGTCTATGTGTATTGTTATTTTAATATAGGATGTCTATGTTTACTGTTATTTTAATATAGGATGTCTATGTGTACTGTTATTTTAATATAGGATGTCTATGTTTACTGTTATTTTAATATAGGATGTCTATGTGTACTGTTATTTTAATATAGGATGTCTATGTGTACTGTTATTTTAATATAGGATGTCTATGTGTATTGTTATTTTAATATAGGATGTCTATGTTTACTGTTATTTTAATATAGGATGTCTATGTGTACTGTTATTTTAATATAGGATGTCTATGTTTACTGTTATTTTAATATAGGATGTCTATGTTTACTGTTATTTTAATATAGGATGTCTATGTTTACTGTTATTTTAATATAGGATGTCTATGTTTACTGTTATTTTAATATAGGATGTCTATGTTTACTGTTATTTTAATATAGGATGTCTATGTGTACTGTTATTTTAATATAGGATGTTTATGTTTACTGTTATTTTAATATAGGATGTCTATGTTTACTGTTATTTTAATATAGGATGTCTATGTTTACTGTTATTTTAATATAGGATGTCTATGTGTATTGTTATTTTAATATAGGATGTCTATGTTTACTGTTATTTTAATATAGGATGTCTATGTGTATTGTTATTTTAATATAGGATGTCTATGTTTACTGTTATTTTAATATAGGATGTTTATGTTTACTGTTATTTTAATATAGGATGTCTATGTTTACTGTTATTTTAATATAGGATGTCTATGTTTACTGTTATTTTAATATAGGATGTCTATGTGTACTGTTATTTTAATATAGGATGTCTATGTTTACTGTTATTTTAATATAGGATGTCTATGTTTACTGTTATTTTAATATAGGATGTCTATGTTTACTTTTTTTTTAATATAGGATGTCTATGTTTACTGTTATTTTAATATAGGATGTCTATGTTTACTGTTATTTTAATATAGGATGTCTATGTTTACTGTTATTTTAATATAGGATGTTTATGTTTACTGTTATTTTAATATAGGATGTCTATGTTTACTGTTATTTTAATATAGGATGTCTATGTGTACTGTTATTTTAATATAGGATGTCTATGTTTACTGTTATTTTAATATAGGATGTCTATGTTTACTGTTATTTTAATATAGGATGTCTATGTGTACTGTTATTTTAATATAGGATGTTTATGTTTACTGTTATTTTAATATAGGATGTCTATGTTTACTGTTATTTTAATATAGGATGTCTATGTTTACTGTTATTTTAATATAGGATGTTTATGTTTACTGTTATTTTAATATAGGATGTTTATGTTTACTGTTATTTTAATATAGGATGTCTATGTTTACTGTTATTTTAATATAGGATGTCTATGTGTACTGTTATTTTAATATAGGATGTCTATGTGTATTGTTATTTTAATATAGGATGTCTATGTGTATTGTTATTTTAATATAGGATGTCTATGTTTACTGTTATTTTAATATAGGATGTCTATGTTTACTGTTATTTTAATATAGGTTGTCTATGTTTACTGTTATTTTAATATAGGATGTTTATGTTTACTGTTATTTTAATATAGGATGTTTATGTTTACTGTTATTTTAATATAGGATGTCTATGTTTACTGTTATTTTAATATAGGATGTTTATGTTTACTGTTATTTTAATATAGGATGTCTATGTTTACTGTTATTTTAATATAGGATGTCTATGTGTACTGTTATTTTAATATAGGATGTCTATGTTTACTGTTATTTTAATATAGGATGTCTATGTTTACTGTTATTTTAATATAGGATGTCTATGTGTACTGTTATTTTAATATAGGATGTTTATGTTTACTGTTATTTTAATATAGGATGTTTATGTTTACTGTTATTTTAATATAGGATGTCTATGTTTACTGTTATTTTAATATAGGATGTCTATGTTTACTGTTATTTTAATATAGGATGTCTATGTTTACTGTTATTTTAATATAGGATGTCTATGTGTACTGTTATTTTAATATAGGATGTCTATGTTTACTGTTATTTTAATATAGGATGTCTATGTTTACTGTTATTTTAATATAGGATGTCTATGTTTACTGTTATTTTAATATAGGATGTCTATGTTTACTGTTATTTTAATATAGGATGTCTATGTTTACTGTTATTTTAATATAGGATGTTTATGTTTACTGTTATTTTAATATAGGATGTCTATGTTTACTGTTATTTTAATATAGGATGTCTATGTTTACTGTTATTTTAATATAGGATGTTTATAATTACTGTTATTTTAATATAGGATGTTTATGTTTACTGTTATTTTAATATAGGATGTCTATGTTTACTGTTATTTTAATATAGGATGTTTATGTTTACTGTTATTTTAATATAGGATGTCTATGTTTACTGTTATTTTAATATAGGATGTCTATGTGTACTGTTATTTTAATATAGGATGTCTATGTTTACTGTTATTTTAATATAGGATGTCTATGTTTACTGTTATTTTAATATAGGATGTCTATGTGTACTGTTATTTTAATATAGGATGTTTATGTTTACTGTTATTTTAATATAGGATGTTTATGTTTACTGTTATTTTAATATAGGATGTCTATGTTTACTGTTATTTTAATATAGGATGTTTATGTTTACTGTTATTTTAATATAGGATGTCTATGTTTACTGTTATTTTAATATAGGATGTCTATGTGTACTGTTATTTTAATATAGGATGTCTATGTTTACTGTTATTTTAATATAGGATGTCTATGTTTACTGTTATTTTAATATAGGATGTCTATGTTTACTGTTATTTTAATATAGGATGTCTATGTTTACTGTTATTTTAATATAGGATGTTTATGTTTACTGTTATTTTAATATAGGATGTCTATGTTTACTGTTATTTTAATATAGGATGTCTATGTTTACTGTTATTTTAATATAGGATGTTTATGTTTACTGTTATTTTAATATAGGATGTTTATGTTTACTGTTATTTTAATATAGGATGTCTATGTTTACTGTTATTTTAATATAGGATGTCTATGTGTACTGTTATTTTAATATAGGATGTCTATGTGTATTGTTATTTTAATATAGGATGTCTATGTGTATTGTTATTTTAATATAGGATGTCTATGTTTACTGTTATTTTAATATAGGATGTCTATGTTTACTGTTATTTTAATATAGGATGTCTATGTGTATTGTTATTTTAATATAGGATGTCTATGTGTACTGTTATTTTAATATAGGATATCTATGTTTACTGTTATTTTAATATAGGATGTCTATGTTTACTGTTATTTTAATATAGGATGTCTATGTGTACTGTTATTTTAATATAGGATGTCTATGTTTACTGTTATTTTAATATAGGATGTCTATGTTTACTGTTATTTTAATATAGGATGTCTATGTTTACTGTTATTTTAATATAGGATGTTTATGTTTACTGTTATTTTAATATAGGATGTCTATGTTTACTGTTATTTTAATATAGGATGTCTATGTGTACTGTTATTTTAATATAGGATGTCTATGTGTATTGTTATTTTAATATAGGATGTCTATGTGTATTGTTATTTTAATATAGGATGTCTATGTTTACTGTTATTTTAATATAGGATGTCTATGTTTACTGTTATTTTAATATAGGATGTCTATGTGTACTGTTATTTTAATATAGGATGTCTATGTGTACTGTTATTTTAATATAGGATGTCTATGTTTACTGTTATTTTAATATAGGATGTCTATGTTTACTGTTATTTTAATATAGGATGTCTATGTTTACTGTTATTTTAATATAGGATGTCTATGTGTACTGTTATTTTAATATAGGATGTCTATGTTTACTGTTATTTTAATATAGGATGTTTATGTTTACTGTTATTTTAATATAGGATGTCTATGTTTACTGTTATTTTAATATAGGATGTCTATGTGTACTGTTATTTTAATATAGGATGTCTATGTTTACTGTTATTTTAATATAGGATGTCTATGTGTACTGTTATTTTAATATAGGATGTCTATGTTTACTGTTATTTTAATATAGGATGTCTATGTTTACTGTTATTTTAATATAGGATGTCTATGTTTACTGTTATTTTAATATAGGATGTCTATGTTTACTGTTATTTTAATATAGGATGTCTATGTGTACTGTTATTTTAATATAGGATGTCTATGTGTACTGTTATTTTAATATAGGATGTCTATGTTTACTGTAATTTTAATATAGGATGTCTATGTTTACTGTTATTTTAATATAGGATGTCTATGTGTACTGTTATTTTAATATAGGATGTCTATGTTTACTGTTATTTTAATATAGGATGTCTATGTGTACTGTTATTTTAATATAGGATGTCTATGTTTACTGTTATTTTAATATAGGATGTCTATGTGTACTGTTATTTTAATATAGGATGTCTATGTGTACTGTTATTTTAATATAGGATGTCTATGTTTACTGTTATTTTAATATAGGATGTCTATGTTTACTGTTATTTTAATATAGGATGTCTATGTGTACTGTTATTTTAATATAGGATGTCTATGTTTACTGTTATTTTAATATAGGATGTCTATGTGTATTGTTATTTTAATATAGGATGTCTATGTGTATTGTTATTTTAATATAGGATGTCTATGTTTACTGTTATTTTAATATAGGATGTCTATGTGTACTGTTATTTTAATATAGGATGTCTATGTTTACTGTTATTTTAATATAGGATGTCTATGTGTACTGTTATTTTAATATAGGATGTCTATGTGTACTGTTATTTTAATATAGGATGTCTATGTGTATTGTTATTTTAATATAGGATGTCTATGTTTACTGTTATTTTAATATAGGATGTCTATGTGTACTGTTATTTTAATATAGGATGTCTATGTTTACTGTTATTTTAATATAGGATGTCTATGTTTACTGTTATTTTAATATAGGATGTCTATGTTTACTGTTATTTTAATATAGGATGTCTATGTTTACTGTTATTTTAATATAGGATGTCTATGTTTACTGTTATTTTAATATAGGATGTCTATGTGTACTGTTATTTTAATATAGGATGTTTATGTTTACTGTTATTTTAATATAGGATGTCTATGTTTACTGTTATTTTTAATATAGGATGTCTATGTTTACTGTTATTTTAATATAGGATGTCTATGTGTATTGTTATTTTAATATAGGATGTCTATGTTTACTGTTATTTTAATATAGGATGTCTATGTGTATTGTTATTTTTAATATAGGATGTCTATGTTTACTGTTATTTTAATATAGGATGTTTATGTTTACTGTTATTTTAATATAGGATGTCTATGTTTACTGTTATTTTAATATAGGATGTCTATGTTTACTGTTATTTTAATATAGGATGTCTATGTGTACTGTTATTTTTAATATAGGATGTCTATGTTTACTGTTATTTTAATATAGGATGTCTATGTTTACTGTTATTTTAATATAGGATGTCTATGTTTACTTTTTTTTTAATATAGGATGTCTATGTTTACTGTTATTTTAATATAGGATGTCTATGTTTACTGTTATTTTAATATAGGATGTCTATGTTTACTGTTATTTTAATATAGGATGTTTATGTTTACTGTTATTTTAATATAGGATGTCTATGTTTACTGTTATTTTAATATAGGATGTCTATGTGTACTGTTATTTTAATATAGGATGTCTATGTTTACTGTTATTTTAATATAGGATGTCTATGTTTACTGTTATTTTAATATAGGATGTCTATGTGTACTGTTATTTTAATATAGGATGTTTATGTTTACTGTTATTTTAATATAGGATGTCTATGTTTACTGTTATTTTAATATAGGATGTCTATGTTTACTGTTATTTTAATATAGGATGTTTATGTTTACTGTTATTTTAATATAGGATGTTTATGTTTACTGTTATTTTAATATAGGATGTCTATGTTTACTGTTATTTTAATATAGGATGTCTATGTGTACTGTTATTTTAATATAGGATGTCTATGTGTATTGTTATTTTAATATAGGATGTCTATGTGTATTGTTATTTTAATATAGGATGTCTATGTTTACTGTTATTTTAATATAGGATGTCTATGTTTACTGTTATTTTAATATAGGTTGTCTATGTTTACTGTTATTTTAATATAGGATGTCTATGTTTACTGTTATTTTAATATAGGATGTTTATGTTTACTGTTATTTTAATATAGGATGTCTATGTTTACTGTTATTTAATATAGGATGTTTATGTTTACTGTTATTTTAATATAGGATGTCTATGTTTACTGTTATTTTAATATAGGATGTCTATGTGTACTGTTATTTTAATATAGGATGTCTATGTTTACTGTTATTTTAATATAGGATGTTTATGTTTACTGTTATTTTAATATAGGATGTCTATGTTTACTGTTATTTTAATATAGGATGTCTATGTGTACTGTTATTTTAATATAGGATGTCTATGTTTACTGTTATTTTAATATAGGATGTCTATGTTTACTGTTATTTTAATATAGGATGTCTATGTGTACTGTTATTTTAATATAGGATGTTTATGTTTACTGTTATTTTAATATAGGATGTTTATGTTTACTGTTATTTTAATATAGGATGTCTATGTTTACTGTTATTTTAATATAGGATGTCTATGTTTACTGTTATTTTAATATAGGATGTCTATGTTTACTGTTATTTTAATATAGGATGTCTATGTGTACTGTTATTTTAATATAGGATGTCTATGTTTACTGTTATTTTAATATAGGATGTCTATGTTTACTGTTATTTTAATATAGGATGTCTATGTTTACTGTTATTTTAATATAGGATGTCTATGTTTACTGTTATTTTAATATAGGATGTCTATGTTTACTGTTATTTTAATATAGGATGTTTATGTTTACTGTTATTTTAATATAGGATGTCTATGTTTACTGTTATTTTAATATAGGATGTCTATGTTTACTGTTATTTTAATATAGGATGTTTATAATTACTGTTATTTTAATATAGGATGTTTATGTTTACTGTTATTTTAATATAGGATGTCTATGTTTACTGTTATTTTAATATAGGATGTTTATGTTTACTGTTATTTTAATATAGGATGTCTATGTTTACTGTTATTTTAATATAGGATGTCTATGTGTACTGTTATTTTAATATAGGATGTCTATGTGTACTGTTATTTTAATATAGGATGTCTATGTTTACTGTTATTTTAATATAGGATGTCTATGTTTACTGTTATTTTAATATAGGATGTTTATGTTTACTGTTATTTTAATATAGGATGTTTATGTTTACTGTTATTTTAATATAGGATGTCTATGTTTACTGTTATTTTAATATAGGATGTTTATGTTTACTGTTATTTTAATATAGGATGTCTATTGTTTACTGTTATTTTAATATAGGATGTCTATGTGTACTGTTATTTTAATATAGGATGTCTATGTTTACTGTTATTTTAATATAGGATGTCTATGTTTACTGTTATTTTAATATAGGATGTCTATGTTTACTGTTATTTTAATATAGGATGTCTATGTTTACTGTTATTTTAATATAGGATGTCTATGTTTACTGTTATTTTAATATAGGATGTCTATGTTTACTGTTATTTTAATATAGGATGTCTATGTTTACTGTTATTTTAATATAGGATGTTTATGTTTACTGTTATTTTAATATAGGATGTCTATGTTTACTGTTATTTTAATATAGGATGTCTATGTTTACTGTTATTTTAATATAGGATGTCTATGTGTACTGTTATTTTAATATAGGATGTCTATGTTTACTGTTATTTTAATATAGGATGTCTATGTGTATTGTTATTTTAATATAGGATGTCTATGTTTACTGTTATTTTAATATAGGATGTCTATGTTTACTGTTATTTTAATATAGGATGTCTATGTGTATTGTTATTTTAATATAGGATGTCTATGTGTACTGTTATTTTAATATAGGATATCTATGTTTACTGTTATTTTAATATAGGATGTCTATGTTTACTGTTATTTTAATATAGGATGTCTATGTGTACTGTTATTTTAATATAGGATGTCTATGTTTACTGTTATTTTAATATAGGATGTCTATGTTTACTGTTATTTTAATATAGGATGTCTATGTTTACTGTTATTTTAATATAGGATGTTTATGTTTACTGTTATTTTAATATAGGATGTCTATGTTTACTGTTATTTTAATATAGGATGTCTATGTGTACTGTTATTTTAATATAGGATGTCTATGTGTATTGTTATTTTAATATAGGATGTCTATGTGTATTGTTAATTTTTAATATAGGATGTCTATGTTTACTGTTATTTTAATATAGGATGTCTATGTTTACTGTTATTTTAATATAGGATGTCTATGTGTACTGTTATTTTAATATAGGATGTCTATGTTTACTGTTATTTTAATATAGGATGTCTATGTTTACTGTTATTTTAATATAGGATGTCTATGTTTACTGTTATTTTAATATAGGATGTCTATGTTTACTGTTATTTTAATATAGGATGTCTATGTTTACTGTTATTTTAATATAGGATGTCTATGTGTACTGTTATTTTAATATAGGATGTCTATGTTTACTGTTATTTTAATATAGGATGTCTATGTGTACTGTTATTTTAATATAGGATGTCTATGTTTACTGTTATTTTAATATAGGATGTCTATGTGTACTGTTATTTTAATATAGGATGTCTATGTTTACTGTTATTTTAATATAGGATGTCTATGTTTACTGTTATTTTAATATAGGATGTCTATGTTTACTGTTATTTTAATATAGGATGTCTATGTTTACTGTTATTTTAATATAGGATGTCTATGTTTACTGTTATTTTAATATAGGATGTCTATGGGTACTGTTATTTTAATATAGGATGTCTATGTTTACTGTTATTTTAATATAGGATGTCTATGTTTACTGTTATTTTAATATAGGATGTCTATGTTTACTGTTATTTTAATATAGGATGTCTATGTTTACTGTTATTTTAATATAGGATGTCTATGTTTACTGTTATTTTAATATAGGATGTCTATGTTTACTGTTATTTTAATATAGGATGTCTATGTTTACTGTTATTTTAATATAGGATGTCTATGTTTACTGTTATTTTAATATAGGATGTCTATGTTTACTGTTATTTTAATATAGGATGTCTATGTTTACTGTTATTTTTAATATAGGATGTCTATGTTTACTGTTATTTTAATATAGGATGTCTATGTTTACTGTTATTTTAATATAGGATGTTTATGTTTACTGTTATTTTAATATAGGATGTCTATGTTTACTGTTATTTTAATATAGGATGTCTATGTTTACTGTTATTTTAATATAGGATGTCTATGTTTACTGTTATTTTAATATAGGATGTCTATGTTTACTGTTATTTTAATATAGGATGTCTATGTTTACTGTTATTTTAATATAGGATGTCTTATGTTTACTGTTATTTTAATATAGGATGTCTATGTTTACTGTTATTTTAATATAGGATGTCTATGTTTACTGTTATTTTAATATAGGATGTCTATGTTTACTGTTATTTTAATATAGGATGTCTATGTTTACTGTTATTTTAATATAGGATGTCTATGTTTACTGTTATTTTAATATAGGATGTCTATGTTTACTGTTATTTTAATATAGGATGTCTATGTTTACTGTTATTTTAATATAGGATGTTTATGTTTACTGTTATTTTAATATAGGATGTTTATGTTTCCTTTATTTTAATATAGGATGTCTATGTTTACTGTTATTTTAATATAGGATGTCTATGTTTACTGTTATTTTAATATAGGATGTCTATGTTTACTGTTATTTTAATATAGGATGTCTATGTGTACTGTTATTTTAATATAGGATGTCTATGTTTACTGTTATTTTAATATAGGATGTCTATGTTTACTGTTATTTTAATATAGGATGTCTATGTTTACTGTTATTTTAATATAGGATGTCTATGTTTACTGTTATTTTAATATAGGATGTCTATGTTTACTGTTATTTTAATATAGGATGTCTATGTTTACTGTTATTTTAATATAGGATGTCTATGTTTACTGTTATTTTAATATAGGATGTCTATGTTTACTGTTATTTTAATATAGGATGTCTATGTTTACTGTTATTTTAATATAGGATGTCTATGTTTACTGTTATTTTAATATAGGATGTCTATGTGTTACTGTTATTTTAATATAGGATGTCTATGTTTACTGTTATTTTAATATAGGATGTCTATGTTTACTGTTATTTTAATATAGGATGTCTATGTTTACTGTTATTTTAATATAGGATGTCTATGTTTACTGTTATTTTAATATAGGATGTCTATGTTTACTGTTATTTTAATATAGGATGTCTATGTTTACTGTTATTTTAATATAGGATGTCTTATGTTTACTGTTATTTTAATATAGGATGTCTATGTTTACTGTTATTTTTAATATAGGATGTCTATGTTTACTGTTATTTTAATATAGGATGTTCTATGTTTACTGTTATTTTAATATAGGATGTCTATGTTTACTGTTATTTTAATATAGGATGTCTATGTTTACTGTTATTTTAATATAGGATGTTTATGTTTACTGTTATTTTAATATAGGATGTCTATGTTTACTGTTATTTTAATATAGGATGTTTATGTTTACTGTTATTTTAATATAGGATGTCTATGTTTACTGTTATTTTAATATAGGATGTCTATGTTTACTGTTATATTTAATATAGGATGTCTATGTTTACTGTTATTTTAATATAGGATGTCTTGTTTTACTGTTATTTTAATATAGGATGTCTATGTTTACTGTTATTTTAATATAGGATGTCTATGTTTACTGTTATTTTAATATATGTCTTCTATGTTTACTGTTATTTTAATATAGGATGTCTATGTGTACTGTTATTTTAATATAGGATGTCTATGTTTACTGTTATTTTAATATAGGATGTCTATGTTTACTGTTATTTTAATATAGGATGTCTATGTTTACTGTTATTTTAATATAGGATGTCTTATGTTTACTGTTATTTTAATATAGGATGTCTATGTTTACTGTTATTTTAATATAGGATGTCTATGTTTACTGTTATTTTAATATAGGATGTCTATGTTTACTGTTATTTTAATATAGGATGTCTATGTTTACTGTTATTTTAATATAGGATGTCTATGTTTACTGTTATTTTAATATAGGATGTCTATGTTTACTGTTATTTTAATATAGGATGTCTATGTTACTGTTATTTTAATATAGGATGTCTATGTTTACTGTTATTTTAATATAGGAGTCTATGTTTACTGTATTTTAATATAGGATGTCTATGTTTACTGTTATTTTAATATAGGATGTCTATGTTTACTGTTATTTTAATATAGGATGTCTATGTTTAATGTTAATGATTATAAATAGGATGTCTTAGTGTTTACCTGTATATTTTAATATAGGATGTCTATGTTTATCTGTTATTTTAAT
>OY726524.1:845486-928833 GCA_963383655.1 Bathymodiolus septemdierum
GTTATTTTAATATAGGATAGTCTATGTGTACTGTTATTTTAATATAGGATGTCTATGTGTATTGTTATTTTAATATAGGATGTCTATGTGTACTGTTATTTTAATATAGGATGTCTATGTGTACTGTTATTTTAATATAGGATGTCTATGTGTACTGTTATTTTAATATAGGATGTCTATGTTTACTGTTATTTTAATATAGGATGTCTATGTTTACTGTTATTTTAATATAAGATGTCTATGTGTACTGTTATTTTAATATAGGATGTCTATGTGTACTGTTATTTTAATATAGGATGTCTATGTGTATTGTTATTTTAATATAGGATGTCTATGTGTACTGTTATTTTAATATAGGATGTCTATGTGTACTGTTATTTTAATATAGGATGTATATGTTTACTGTTATTTTAATATAGGATGTCTATGTGTACTGTTATTTTAATATAGGATGTCTATGTGTACTGTTATTTTAATATAGGATGTCTATGTGTATTGTTATTTTAATATAGGATGTCTATGTGTATTGTTATTTTAATATAGGATGTCTATGTTTACTGTTATTTTAATATAGGATGTCTATGTGTATTGTTATTTTAATATAGGATGTCTATGTTTACTGTTATTTTAATATAGGATGTCTATGTTTACTGTTATTTTAATATAGGATGTCTATGTGTACTGTTATTTTAATATAGGATGTCTATGTTTACTGTTATTTTAATATAGGATGTCTATGTTTACTGTTATTTTAATATAGGATGTCTATGTGTACTGTTATTTTAATATAGGATGTCTATGTTTACTGTTATTTTAATATAGGATGTCTATGTTTACTGTTATTTTAATATAGGATGTCTATGTTTACTGTTATTTTAATATAGGATGTCTATGTTTACTGTTATTTTAATATAGGATGTCTATGTTTACTGTTATTTTAATATAGGATGTCTATGTGTATTGTTATTTTAATATAGGAAGTCTATGTGTACTGTTATTTTAGTATAGGATGTCTATGTTTACTGTTATTTTAATATAGGATGTCTATGTTTACTGTTATTTTAATATAGGATGTCTATGTTTACTGTTTTTTTAATATAGGATGTCTATGTGTACTGTTATTTTAATATAGGATGTCTATGTTTACTGTTATTTTAATATAGGATGTCTATGTTTACTGTTATTTTAATATAGGATGTCTATGTTTACTGTTATTTTAATATAGGATGTCTATGTTTACTGTTATTTTAATATAGGATGTCTATGTTTACTGTTATTTTAATATAGGATGTCTATGTTTACTGTTATTTTAATATAGGATGTCTATGTTTACTGTTATTTTAATATAAGATGTCTATGTGTATTGTTATTTTAATATAGGATGTCTATGTTTACTGTTATTTTAATATAGGATGTCTATGTTTACTGTTATTTTAATATAGGATGTTTATGTGTACTGTTATTTTAATATAGGATGTCTATGTGTATTGTTATTTTAATATAGGATGTCTATGTTTACTGTTATTTTAATATAGGATGTCTATGTGTACTGTTATTGTAATATAGGATGTCTATGTTTACTGTTATTTTAATATAGGATGTCTATGTTGACTGTTATTTTAATATAGGATGTCTATGTGTACTGTTATTTTAATATAGGATGTCTATGTGTACTGTTATTTTAATATAGGATGTCTATGTTTACTGTTATTTTAATATAGGATGTCTATGTTTACTGTTATTTTAATATAGGATGTCTATGTTTACTGTTATTTTAATATAGGATGTCTATGTTTACTGTTATTTTAATATAGGATGTCTATGTGTACTGTTATTTTAATATAGGATGTCTATGTTTACTGTTATTTTAATATAGGATGTCTATGTGTACTGTTATTTTAATATAGGATGTCTATGTTTACTGTTATTTTAATATAGGATGTCTATGTTTACTGTTATTTTAATATAGGATGTCTATGTTTACTGTTATTTTAATATAGGATGTCTATGTTTACTGTTATTTTAATATAGGATGTCTATGTTTACTGTTATTTTAATATAGGATGTCTATGTTTACTGTTATTTTAATATAGGATGTCTATGTTTACTGTTATTTTAATATAGGATGTCTATGTTTCCTGTTATTTTAATATAGGATGTCTATGTGTACTGTTATTTTAATATAAGATGTCTATGTGTACTGTTATTTTAATATAGGATGTCTATGTGTACTGTTATTTTAATATAGGATGTCTATGTGTATTGTTATTTTAATATAGGATGTCTATGTGTACTGTTATTTTAATATAGGATGTCTATGTGTACTGTTATTTTAATATAGGATGTCTATGTTTACTGTTATTTTAATATAGGATGTCTATGTTTACTGTTATTTTAATATAGGATGTCTATGTTTACTGTTATTTTAATATAAGATGTCTATGTGTACTGTTATTTTAATATAGGATGTCTATGTGTACTGTTATTTTAATATAGGATGTCTATGTGTATTGTTATTTTAATATAGGATGTCTATGTGTACTGTTATTTTAATATAGGATGTCTATGTGTACTGTTATTTTAATATAGGATGTATATGTTTACTGTTATTTTAATATAGGATGTCTATGTGTACTGTTATTTTAATATAGGATGTCTATGTGTACTGTTATTTTAATATAGGATGTCTATGTGTATTGTTATTTTAATATAGGATGTCTATGTGTATTGTTATTTTAATATAGGATGTCTATGTTTACTGTTATTTTAATATAGGATGTCTATGTGTATTGTTATTTTAATATAGGATGTCTATGTTTACTGTTATTTTAATATAGGATGTCTATGTTTACTGTTATTTTAATATAGGATGTCTATGTGTACTGTTATTTTAATATAGGATGTCTATGTTTACTGTTATTTTAATATAGGATGTCTATGTTTACTGTTATTTTAATATAGGATGTCTATGTGTACTGTTATTTTAATATAGGATGTCTATGTTTACTGTTATTTTAATATAGGATGTCTATGTTTACTGTTATTTTAATATAGGATGTCTATGTTTACTGTTATTTTAATATAGGATGTCTATGTTTACTGTTATTTTAATATAGGATGTCTATGTTTACTGTTATTTTAATATAGGATGTCTATGTGTATTGTTATTTTAATATAGGAAGTCTATGTGTACTGTTATTTTAGTATAGGATGTCTATGTTTACTGTTATTTTAATATAGGATGTCTATGTTTACTGTTATTTTAATATAGGATGTCTATGTTTACTGTTTTTTTAATATAGGATGTCTATGTGTACTGTTATTTTAATATAGGATGTCTATGTTTACTGTTATTTTAATATAGGATGTCTATGTTTACTGTTATTTTAATATAGGATGTCTATGTTTACTGTTATTTTAATATAGGATGTCTATGTTTACTGTTATTTTAATATAGGATGTCTATGTTTACTGTTATTTTAATATAGGATGTCTATGTTTACTGTTATTTTAATATAGGATGTCTATGTTTACTGTTATTTTAATATAGGATGTCTATGTGTATTGTTATTTTAATATAGGATGTCTATGTTTACTGTTATTTTAATATAGGATGTCTATGTTTACTGTTATTTTAATATAGGATGTTTATGTGTACTGTTATTTTAATATAGGATGTCTATGTGTACTGTTATTTTAATATAGGATGTCTATGTTTACTGTTATTTTAATATAGGATGTCTATGTGTACTGTTATTTTAATATAGGATGTCTATGTTTACTGTTATTTTAATATAGGATGTCTATGTTGACTGTTATTTTAATATAGGATGTCTATGTGTACTGTTATTTTAATATAGGATGTCTATGTGTACTGTTATTTTAATATAGGATGTCTATGTTTACTGTTATTTTAATATAGGATGTCTATGTTTACTGTTATTTTAATATAGGATGTCTATGTTTACTGTTATTTTAATATAGGATGTCTATGTTTACTGTTATTTTAATATAGGATGTCTATGTGTACTGTTATTTTAATATAGGATGTCTATGTTTACTGTTATTTTAATATAGGATGTCTATGTGTACTGTTATTTTAATATAGGATGTCTATGTTTACTGTTATTTTAATATAGGATGTCTATGTTTACTGTTATTTTAATATAGGATGTCTATGTTTACTGTTATTTTAATATAGGATGTCTATGTTTACTGTTATTTTAATATAGGATGTCTATGTTTACTGTTATTTTAATATAGGATGTCTATGTTTACTGTTATTTTAATATAGGATGTCTATGTGTACTGTTATTTTAATATAGGATGTCTATGTTTACTGTTATTTTAATATAGGATGTCTATGTTTACTGTTATTTTAATATAGGATGTCTATGTTTACTGTTATTTTAATATAGGATGTCTATGTTTACTGTTATTTTAATATAGGATGTCTATGTTTACTGTTATTTTAATATAGGATGTCTATGTTTACTGTTATTTTAATATAGGATGTCTATGTGTACTGTTATTTTAATATAGGATGTCTATGTTTACTGTTATTTTAATATAGGATGTCTATGTTTACTGTTATTTTAATATAGGATGTCTATGTGTACTGTTATTTTAATATAGGATGTCTATGTTTACTGTTATTTTAATATAGGATGTCTATGTTTACTGTTATTTTAATATAGGATGTCTATGTTTACTGTTATTTTAATATAGGATGTCTATGTTTACTGTTATTTTAATATAGGATGTCTATGTTGACTGTTATTTTAATATAGGATGTCTATGTGTACTGTTATTTTAATATAGGATGTCTATGTTTACTGTTATTTTAATATAGGATGTCTATGTTTACTGTTATTTTAATATAGGATGTCTATGTGTACTGTTATTTTAATATAGGATGTCTATGTGTATTGTTATTTTAATATAGGATGTCTATGTGTACTGTTATTTTAATATAGGATGTCTATGTTTACTGTTATTTTAATATAGGATGTCTATGTGTATTGTTATTTTAATATAGGATGTCTATGTTTACTGTTATTTTAATATAGGATGTCTATGTTTACTGTTATTTTAATATAGGATGTCTATGTGTACTGTTATTTTAATATAGGATGTCTATGTTTACTGTTATTTTAATATAGGATGTCTATGTTTACTGTTATTTTAATATAGGATGTCTATGTTTACTGTTATTTTAATATAGGATGTCTATGTTTACTGTTATTTTAATATAGGATGTCTATGTGTATTGTTATTTTAATATAGGATGTCTATGTTTACTGTTATTTTAATATAGGATGTCTATGTTTACTGTTATTTTAATATAGGATGTCTATGTTTACTGTTATTTTAATATATGATGTCTATGTGTACTGTTATTTTAATATAGGATGTCTATGTGTACTGTTATTTTAATATAGGATGTCTATGTTTACTGTTATTTTAATATAGGATGTCTATGTTTACTGTTATTTTAATATAGGATGTCTATGTTTACTGTTATTTTAATATAGGATGTCTATGTGTACTGTTATTTTAATATAGGATGTCTATGTTTACTGTTATTTTAATATGTTTACTGTTATTTTAATATAGGATGTCTATGTGTACTGTTATTTTAATATAGGATGTCTATGTGTACTGTTATTTTAATATAGGATGTCTATGTTTACTGTTATTTTAATATAGCATGTCTATGTTTACTGTTATTTTAATATAGGATGTCTATGTTTACTGTTATTTTAATATAGGATGTCTATGTTTACTGTTATTTTAATATAGGATGTCTATGTTTACTGTTATTTTAATATAGGATGTCTATGTGTACTGTTATTTTAATATAGGATGTCTATGTTTACTGTTATTTTAATATAGGATGTCTATGTGTACTGTTATTTTAATATAGGATGTCTATGTGTACTGTTATTTTAATATAGGATGTCTATGTTTACTGTTATTTTAATATAGGATGTCTATGTTTACTGTTATTTTAATATAGGATGTCTATGTTTACTGTTATTTTAATATAGGATGTCTATGTGTATTGTTATTTTAATATAGGATGTCTATGTGTATTGTTATTTTAATATAGGATGTCTATGTTTACTGTTATTTTAATATAGGATGTATATGTTTACTCATGCATATCTTTGCAAGAAATACTTGCAATTTCTTTCTATTTCTGTTCATCCCCATATATTATTTTCTTTGTAAGAAATACTTTTAAGCTTTTTTAATATTCCTGTTGACACTTTTATATATTTTTCTAATGTGTATCATTTTTTTTCTTCAATTATCTCTTTGTAATCATTTTCAGCATAATTTTTTCTCCTTGAAATGATACAAAAAACCAAATTTTGTGTCTCTTCATACTTTTCCAGTGGCAGTTAAATATTGTTACCTCACCTGTCTTATCTCTACCTCACCTGTCTTATCTCTACCTCACTTGTCTTATCTCTACCTCACCTGTCTTATCTCTACCTCACCTGTCTTATCTCTACCTCACCTGTCTTATCTCTACCTCACCTGTCTTATCTCTACCCCACCTGTCTTATCTCTACCTCACCTGTCTTATCTCTACCCCACCTGTCTTATCTCTACCTCACCTGTCTTATCTCTACCTCACCTGTCTTATCTCTACCCCACCTGTCTTATCTCTACCTCACCTGTCTTATCTCTACCTCACCTGTCTTATCTCTACCTCACCTGTCTTATCTCTACCTCACCTGTCTTATCTCTACCTCACCTGTCTTATCTCTACCTCACCTGTCTTATCTCTACCCCACCTGTCTTATCTCTACCTCACCTGTCTTATCTCTACCTCACCTGTCTTATCTCTACCTCACCTGTCTTATCTCTACCCCACCTGTCTTATCTCTACCTCACCTGTCTTATCTCTACCTCACCTGTCTTATCTCTACCTCACCTGTCTTATCTCTACCTCACCTGTCTTATGTCTACCTCACCTGTCTTATCTCTACCTCACCTGTCTTATCTCTATCCCACCTGTCTTATCTCTTTCTCTTGTTCCTCTATCAGTTAAAAATTGTTACCTCACCTGTCTTATCTCTACCTCACCTGTCTTATCTCTACCTCACCTGTCTTATCTCTACCCCACCTGTCTTATCTCTACCTCACCTGTCTTATCTCTACCCCACCTGTCTTATCTCTACCTCACCTGTCTTATCTCTACCTCACCTGTCTTATCTCTACCCCACCTGTCTTATCTCTACCTCACCTGTCTTATCTCTACCTCACCTGTCTTATCTCTACCTCACCTGTCTTATCTCTACCTCACCTGTCTTATCTCTACCCCACCTGTCTTATCTCTACCTCACCTGTCTTATCTCTACCTCACCTGTCTTATCTCTATCCCACCTGTCTTATCTCTTTCTCTTGTTCCTCTATCAGTTAAAACTTATTACCTCACCTGTCTTATCTCTACCTCACCTGTCTTATCTCTACCTCACCTGTCTTATCTCTACCCCACCTGTCTTATCTCTATCCCACCTATCTTATCTCTTTCTCTTGTCCCTGTATCAATTAAAACTTGTTACCTCACCTGTCTTATCTCTACCTCACCTGTGTTATCTCTACCCCACCTGTCTTATCTCTACCTCACCTGTCTTATCTCTACCTCACCCGTCTTATCTCTACCTCACCTGTCTTATCTCTACCCCACCTGTCTTATCTCTACCCCACCTGTCTTATCTCTACCCCATCTGTCTTATCTCTACCCCACCTATCTTATCTCTACCTCACCTGTCTTATCTCTACCCCACCTGTCTTATCTCTACCTCACCTGTCTTATCTCTATCTCACCTGTCTTATCTCTACCCCACCTGTCTTATCTCTACCTCACCTGTATTATCTCTACCTCACCTGTCTTATCTCTACCCCACCTGTCTTATCTCTACCCCACCTGTCTTATCTCTACCTCACCTGTCTTATCTCTACCTCACCTGTCTTATCTCTACCCCACCTGTCTTATCTCTACCTCACCTGTCTTATCTCTACCCCACCTGTCTTATCTCTACCCCACCTGTCTTATCTCTACCTCACATGTCTTATCTCTACCCCACCTGTCTTATCTCTTTCTCCTCTATCAGTTAAAACTTGTTACCCCCGCATGTCTTATCTCTACCCCACCTGTCTTATCTCAACCCCACCTGTCTTATCTCTACCTCACCTGTCTTATCTCTATCTCACCTGTCTTATCTCTACCCCACCTGTCTTATCTCTACCCCACATGTCTTATCTCTACCTCACCTGTCTTATCTCTACCTCACCTGTCTTATCTCTACCCCACCTGTCTTATCTCTACCTCACCTGTCTTATCTCTACCTCACCTATCTTATCTCTACCTCACCTGTCTTATCTACCCCACCTGTCTGATCTCTACCCCACCTGTCTTATCTCTACCTCACCTGTCTTATCTCTACCCCACCTGTCTTATCTCTACCCCATCTGTCTTATCTCTACCCCACCTGCCTTATCTCTTTCTCTTGTTCCTCTATCAGTTAAAACTTGTTACCCCCACCTGTCTTATCTCTACCCCACATGTCTTATCTCTACCCCACCTGTCTTATCTCTACCTCACATGTCTTATCTCTACCGCACCTGTCTTATCTCTACCTCACCTGCCTTATCTTTACCTCACCTGTCTTATCTCTACCCCACCTGTCTTATCTCTACCTCACCTGTCTTATCTCTACCTCACCTGTCTTATCTCTACCTCACCTGTCTTATCTCTACCCCACCTGTCTTATCTCTACCTCACCTGTCTTATCTCTACCTCACATGTCTTATCTCTACCTCACCTGTCTTATCTCTACCCCACCTGTCTTATCTCTACCTCACCTGTCTTATCTCTACCTCACCTGTCTTATCTCTACCTCACCTGTCTTATCTCTACCTCACCTGTCTTATCTCTACCCCACCTGTCTTATCTCTACCTCACCTGTCTTATCTCTACCTCACCTGTCTTATGTCTACCTCACCTGTCTTATCTCTACCTCACCTGTCTTATCTCTATCCCACCTGTCTTATCTCTATCTCTTGTTCCTCTATCAGTTAAAAATTGTTACCTCACCTGTTTTATCTCTACCTCACCTGTCTTATCTCTACCCCACCTGTCTTATCTCTACCTCACCTGTCTTATCTCTACCCCACCTGTCTTATCTCTACCTCACCTGTCTTATCTCTACCTCACCTGTCTTATCTCTACCCCACCTGTCTTATCTCTATCTCTTGTTCCTCTATCAGTTAAAAATTGTTACCCCACCTGTCTTATCTCTACCTCACCTGTCTTATCTCTACCTCACCTGTCTTATCTCTACCCCACCTGTCTTATCTCTACCTCACCTGTCTTATCTCTACCTCACCTGTCTTATCTCTACCTCACCTGTCTTATCTCTACCTCACCTGTCTTATCTCTACCCCACCTGTCTTATCTCTACCTCACCTGTCTTATCTCTACCTCACCTGTCTTATCTCTACCTCACCTGTCTTATGTCTACCTCACCTGTCTTATCTCTACCTCACCTGTCTTATCTCTATCCCACCTGTCTTATCTCTTTCTCTTGTTCCTCTATCAGTTAAAAATTGTTACCTCACCTGTCTTATCTCTACCTCACCTGTCTTATCTCTACCTCACCTGTCTTATCTCTACCTCACCTGTCTTATCTCTACCCCACCTGTCTTATCTCTACCCCACCTGTCCTATCTCTACCTCACCTGCCTTATCTCTACCTCACCTGTCTTATCTCTACCTCACCTGTCTTATCTCTACCCCACCTGTCTTATCTCTACCCCACCTGTCTTATCTCTACCCCACCTGTCTTATCTCTACCTCACCTGCCTTATCTCTACCTCACCTGTCTTATCTCTACCTCACCTGTCTTATCTCTACCCCACCTGTCTTATCTCTACCCCACCTGTCTTATCTCTACCTCACCTGCCTTATCTCTACCCCACCTGTCTTATCTCTACCTCACATGTCTTATCTCTACCCCACCTGTCTTATCTCTACCCCACCTGTCTTATCTCTACCCCACCTGCCTTATCTCTACCTTACCTGTCTTATCTCTACCTCACCTGCCTTATCTCTACCTCACCTGCCTTAATCTATACCTCACCTGTCTTATCTCTACCCCACCTGCCTTATCTCTACCTCACCTGTCTTATCTCTACCTCACCTGTCTTATCCCTACCTCACCTGCCTTATCTCTACCTCACCTGTCTTATCTCTACCCCACCTGTCTTATCTCTACCCCACCTGTCTTATCTCTAACTCACCTGTCTTATCTCTACCCCACCTGTCTTATCTCTACCCCACCTGCCTTATCTCTTTCTCTTGTTCCTCTATCAGTTAAAACTTGTTACCCCCACCTGTCTTATCTCTACCTCACATGTCTTATCTCTACCCCACCTGTCTTATCTCTACCTCACATGTCTTATCTCTACCTCACCTGCCTTATCTCTACCTCACATGTCTTATCTCTACCTCACATGTCTTATCTCTACCTCACCTGCCTTATCTTTACCTCACCTGTCTTATCTCTACCCCACCTGTCTTATCTCTACCCCACCTGTCTTATCTCTACCTCACCTGTCTTATCTCTACCCCACCTGCCTTATCTCTACCCCACCTGTCTTATCTCTACCTCACCTGTCTTATCTCTACCTCACCTGTCTTATCTCTACCCCACTTATCTTATCTCTTTCTCTTGTTCCTCTATCAGTTAAAACTTGTTACCTCACCTGTCTTATCTCTACCCCACCTGTTTTATGTCTTTCTCTTGTTCCTCTATCAGTTAAAACTTGCTACCTCTCTACCCCACCTGTCTTATCTCTACCCCACCTGTCTTATCTTTACCCCACCTGTCTTGTCTTTACCTCACCTGTCTTATCTCTACCTCACCTGTCTTATCTCTACCCCACCTGTTTTATGTCTTTCTCTTGTTCCTCTATCAGTTAAAACTTGTTACCTCTCTACCCCACCTGTTTTATCTCTTTCTCTTGTTCCTCTATCATATAAGATATTGTTGAACTAGGTCTGGTCCTGAATACTTGTTACCCCAACCCTTCTGAATACACATCAAATACTTGTTACCCCCACCATTCTGAATACACATCAAATACTTGTTACCCCCACCATTCTGAATACACATCAAATACTTGTTACCCCCACCCTTCTGAATACACATCAAATACTTGTTACCCCCACCCTTCTGAATACACATCAAATACTTGTTACCCCCACCCTTCTGAATACACATCAAATACTTGTTACCCCCACCATTCTGAATACACATCAAATACTTGTTACCCCCACCCTTCTGAATACACATCAAATACTTGTTACCCCCACCCTTCTGAATACACATCAAATACTTGTTACCCCCACCATTCTGAATACACATCAAATACTTGTTACCCCCACCATTCTGAATACACATCAAATATCTGTGGTTAAACGTCAAGCACCCAAGAATTAAAGTGATGATAAATACATTTTCCTGTGTATCATTTGATTACATATCAACCATGTCAGGTTGTCTGCTAAACAGTTTTTTTGTGTTTGCTGTTATTTTATCTGGTTTTGTATTTTGTTTTGTTTTGAAGTTGATGCCTACCTGAAACAATGACTGAGTATCAACTGAGAATCCATCAGCACCAGGCTGTTGTAATAAAACTGTTGCTGATGGATCATCTCTTGCTAGCAGAGCTTTAAACTGTATTCCATCTAGAGTTGTATCTACAGTATCTGGTGCTCCTGGGTCCTTTAAAACACAAAGTTGTATGTTTACAATTTCTGATCAAGAAAAAAAAAACTAAAAAATAATTCATGGCTTATTCTGAAATCATGTGAAAAATCAAACCAACTAAGGGATCGTCGCAGTTTTTTTCAAACGAAGTTAGTTTCGTTTGGTAGGTGGGTGGTTTTGAGCTCTCTCGCTTGGAAAAAAACCAAAATCGCACATTGAGATTTGTCAATAAATCTTTAAAAATGCACTTAAAAAACGGCATAACATTGAATGGAACATCGTTTTAATTTCTTTCGAGTCTGTATATTGTACTGTTTCTTTAGTATACTCCCTTCCTATGGTACCGAGGGTTCTATGATACCATGGTATTTACGTTTCACACGATTGCGCAATTGCAGCGCCACCTAGTAGCAGATCTATTTTGGTATAGTGGAGTCCCAACCTACACACTTAAGAGATTTTATTTGAAATGAGTGATTTATTTTCATCTTTATTGATATTTACAATAATTAAAACAATTTTAAGTACATTTTTTTTTACTGTTTTTAAATTTTACAAATATCTTGTCAAATGAGCGTTGACAGAGCTGAGTGGAGCATAGCGGGAACAACAACTCTGGATAGAGAATTGTTTACGATCATCTGTCAAAATCTTATAATACAGCACTCCATAGACTGATTTTCGGAACTACCTCGGTACCATAGGAATCTCATTTTCTTGACCTATAAAATGGACGCTGTTGTGCGGATTGCCGATTATAGACTCGTCAACACACTTTGGTTAAAAATAATGCATTGGATATGAAGGAAGGGATCTGCTGAAGTAATAAAAATAATATTTTCACTCGGGTATATAACCGTTTTTATTTATTTCTGGTAAAACATTAACTACCGTGGTACCATAGAACCCCGGGCTACTGAATAAGTAATGGGTGTATATGTATCCTGTTTGTGGTACAACTAAATATCATGCACAACGAAAAGCAATGGTCTTCTTTTGCAAATTAAAAAAAAATAATGTTTTCGATTCTTGGAATGTTTTATGGTTCACTTGTATAGAAAGGGCTTTAAATGGATTTCTTGATATACAAGATGCATGCACTGCTCCACAAATAATAAATAAGTGTTCCAGATCTTTGCACTTATTATAAGAATGCACATTACAGAGATGTCCATATTAATCTATAAATATCATTTTATTGGTACAGTATGTTTGTTGAATTATATGTACACTTAGATGAAATCAAGTGTCTGTGATTTTGAAAGGATAAAGATTCATAGATAGACCCTTTATCATGACATGCATATGGAGAATACATGGTTCTAAACCCTATATTGTTAGGTGGAGTTTGGTTTATAATACATCGGTATTCTGTTTTTCACACTTTCATTTGGTGGGGGTGGGTGGGTGGTCTGAGCCAAATGAAACTAACTTCATTTGAAAAAAACTGTCACATTTTGCGACGATCCCTAAGAAGTAAAAGATTTTCACACATCTAAATTTTATTGACAATTCTTGTAAAAGTGGTCTTGATTCAACCAATGCTTGTTGTTGACTCCTGATGTGGAAGATGAAAACTCGTAGAATTTGAACATTTCACCAATCACATGATTCTGTGTCTTTATCCTTTAATCATTTGTTGAAAGTAGAAATCAGCAATGAGGATAACAGCATCAAAGAAATCAAATTTGCCATTGTATTTATGATTTTCTGATCTCAATTTAAACTAAAGGCTCAGTCCACTGAGCCTGTATCGCTCACCTGACAATAGAATGATACTGAAGCAAATTTCAAAGGGAGATAATCATTACCTTAAAAAACAGCAGCCATCTTGAATGGAGGGTGGGGCCGTCGGACACATTTTTGAAAGGGACACACACAGGGACCATCTATGCCAGGTTTGGACCTTACATAGACGCTTCCTGCCAAGTTTGGCTCCATTTGGCCAAGCTGTTTCAGAGGAGAAGATTTTTTTAACATTAGCCAATCAGAAAAAAGAATTAATCTTGGTGACCATGTTTGTTGGCCGAATGGAACCAAATGAAGAAGTTTTATAGAGGATCTTACATAGATGCTTCCTGCCAAGTTTGGCTCCATTTGGCCAAGCAGTTTCAGAGGAGCAGATTTTTTTAACATTAGCCAATCAGAAACAAGAATTGCCCTTGGCGGCCATATTTGTTGGCGGAATGGGATGAAATGAAGAAACTTTATAGAGGACCTTATATAGATGCTTTCTGCCAAGTTTGGTTCCATTTGGCCAAGTTGTTTCAGAGGAGTAGATTAAAATATGAAAAAGTTAACGGACGGATGACGGACGCCAAGTGATAGCAATACCTCACATGACCCTTTGGGTCAGGTGAGCTAAAAAGGTTATATTCTTAGAATTTCTAAACAGATAAAACTTTAATAATAAGACATTAACTGGTGAACAAGAAAGAGAAAGTGGTTAAAACATTCAAGATGGATACATTTGAAGCCAAATCATTAGTTCATTTAGCTTCAACAGAATGATTGATTGATTGATTAATGTTTAAGACCATTTAGGTAGTTGTAGGGCCCGGGTGGCTCAATGAGTTAGGTAGTTGTAGGGCCCGGGTGGCTCAATGAGTTAGGCAGTTGTAGGGCCCGGGTGGCTCAATGAGTTAGGTAGTTGTAGGGCCCGGGTGGCTCAATGAGTTAGGTAGTTGTAGGGCGCGGGTGGCTCAATGAGTTAGGTAGTTGTAGGGCCTGGGTGGCTCAATGAGTTAGGTAGTTGTAGGGCCCGGGTGGCTCAATGAGTTAGGTAGTTGTAGGGCCCGGGTGGCTCAATGAGTTAGGTAGTTGTAGGGCCCGGGTGGCTCAATGAGTTAGGTAGTTGTAGGGCCCGGGTGGCTCAATGAGTTAGGTAGTTGTAGGGCCCGGGTGGCTCAATGAGTTAGGTAGTTGTAGGGCCCGGGTGGCTCAATGAGTTAGGTAGTTGTAGGGCCCGGGCTCAATGAGTTAGGTAGTTGTAGGGCGTGGGTGGCTCAATGAGTTAGGTAGTTGTAGGGCCCGGGTGGCTCAATGAGTTAGGTAGTTGTAGGGCCCGGGTGGCTCAATGAGTTAGGTAGTTGTAGGATGCGGGTGGCTCAATGAGTTAGGTAGTTGTAGGGCCCGGGTGGCTCAATGAGTTAGGTAGTTGGATTACCTAACAACTCATACAAGCATATCACCAATACAGCGTGGGTTCACGACCGGTTTGTAAATTGCAAACTAGAGGCTCAGCCCACTGAGCCTGTGTCGCTCACCTTTCATTCTGCTTTGAGGAAACTTAATACACAACCTTCCATACATGTAGATGCTTCCTACCAAGTTTCGGTTCATTTGGCTAGGCAGTTTCATCAGAGGAGAAGATTTTTTAGATGTCGACCAATCAGAAACAAGAATTGCCTGTGGTGGCCATGTTTGTTAACCATTCGGGAAGAAATGAGCAATATTCATAGAGGACATTCCATAGATGCTTCCTGCCATGTTTCGGTTCATTTGACCAAGCGGTTTCAGAGGAGATTTAAAAAAATTGGCCAATCAGAAACAAGAATTGCCTTTGGAGGGCCATGTTTGGTAATGGATCATAACAAAATGTGCACTCTTTAGAGAGGACCTTCCATAGATGCGTCCTACTAAGTTTCAGTTCATTTGGCTGATGGGTTTCCGAGGAGAAGATTAAAATGTGAAAAGTTAACAGATGACAGAAAAACGATGGATGCCAAGTGATGTCAAAAGCCCACATTGCCTTTGGCAAGGTGAGCTAAAAAGAATATTAAAATGTGAATACCTACATGTAATGTATAGTATAAACATGTTACACTATATCAGCATTAGTTAATTTCTAAGGGAGATAATGGCAAGAGTTATTTTTCTTTTAACAGTTTAATGCAAGAGTTATCTCCCTTTTAACAGTTTACTACAATGGAGAATTTTTTTTTAGAAATGAACCAATCAGAAACAAGAATTTCCTGTGGTGGCCATATTTGTTAACGGATCGGGATGAAGTGAGCAATGTTTATAGAGGACATTCCATAGATGCTTCCTACCATGTTTCGGTTCATTTGGCCAAGCGGTTTCGGAGGAGAAGATTTCTAAAAATTGGCCATTCAGAAACAAGAATTGCCTTTGGAGGGCCATGTTTGGTAATGGATCATAACAAAATGTGCACTCTTTAGAGAGGACCTTCCATAGATGCTTCCTACTAAGTTTCAATTCATTTGGCTGGTGGGTTTCAGAGGAGAAGATTAAAATGTGAAAAGTTAACAGATGACAGACAACAAACGACGGATGCCAAGTGATGCCAAAAGCCCACATTGCCTTTGGCAAGGTGAGCTAAAAAGAATATTAAAATGTGAATACCTACATGTAATGTATAGTATAAACATGTTACACTATATCAGCATTAGTTAATTTCTAAGGGAGATAATGGCAAGAGTTATTTTTCTTTTAACAGTTTAATGCAAGAGTTGTCTCCCTTTTAACAGTTTACTACAATGGAGAAGGTTTTTTAGAAATGAACCAATCAGAAACAAGAATTTCCTGTTGCAGCCATGTTTGTAAATGGATCGGGATGAAATGAGCAATCTTTATAGAGGACCTTCCATAGATGCTTCCTACCAAGTTTCGGTTCATTTGGCCAAGTGGTTTCGGAGGAGAAGATTTAAAAAAATTGGCCAATAAGAAACAAGAATTGCCTGTGGTTGCCATGTTTGTTAATAGATCGGGACAAAATGAGCAATCTTTAGAAAGGACCTTCCATAGAAGTTTCCTACCAATTTTCAGTTCATTTGGCTGAGAGGTTTCAGAGGAGAAGATTAAAATGCGAAAAGTTAACGGACGACAGACGACGGATGCCAAGTGATGGCAAAAGCTCACATTGCCTTTGGCAAGGTGAGCTAAAAAGGGTGCACTCGATTCGCAGCCGCAAGTGATCAAGTTTACCAATTGCTTGTCCATGGTCGGTGGTTCTCTTCCACCACTAAAACTGGTCGCCATGATATAGCTGAAATATTGCTGAAAGTGGCATTAAACACAATAAATCAAATCAAATCAAATTATTGAACAATATGCTATATACTATATTGATGACTCACCAGAATCTTAAAGGAATGTTCCAGCCTATCGTTTGGTCCGACACAACCATTAAGTTTATTAACTGGATCATACATGGGTATGTAGCCATCTTTACCAGAACACAAGAAGACTTTGTCTATACCCAGACGAACTTTGTTTCCTAGGTGACTAGGAAAGTCTATTCTGCCATATAAAATGTCACCTGAAATAAGCAGATGTTTCAAGATATTCTCTGATATAAGTAAAACTTATAGCATCAATTAGGGGTGGGTGGGGATAATCTATTCTTCCGCATAAAATGTCACCTGAAAAAAGTAGATGTTTCAAGATATTCTCTGATATAAGTAAAACTACAGCATCAATTAGAGGGGGGGGGGGGGGGGTAGAGTGGCCATATAAGAAGGGCGGCCTTTGGTGAGAGTCAGATTCTTACAAGATTTTACTGATGTTGAAATCCAATTATTTGATGTCCCAGCTATTGTTTTTCATGCCCCCGCGACAAAGAGTCTGGGGGCATATTAATTTACCCCTGTCTATCCGTTCGTCCGTCCATCCGTTTGTCCATCCGGATATAGATACATGGTTTGTCTGGCTATCTCCTCCTACAGTTTTGGAGCTACAGCTTTAATATTTTGTAGGATGTTTATAAACATAATGGAGGGGTGCAGGTCCACAGGATTTTGATTTTCATCAAATATTCTCAAAATGACAGGTAGTAGGACTTAGTCATTTTTTTCGTACTAGCTGCATAAAGGGAACATGGTTTGTCCGGCTATCTCCTCCTACAGTTTTAGAGATACAGCTTTATTATTTTGCAGGATGTTTATACACATAATGGAGGTGTGCATGTCTACAGGATTTTGATTTTCATCAAATATTCTCAAAATGACAGGTAGTTTTTCTGTCCGGATATAGATACATGGTTTGTCTGGCTATCTCCTCCTACAGTTTTGGAGCTACAGTTTAAATTTTTGTAAGATGTTTATACACATAATGGAGGTTGACTTGTTTATAATTTCTTATGGTCAGGTGGGGGCATCATTTGTGTCTTACAGACACACTTCATTTTAAAAAAATCAATCCTAACAAAACAACTTTGTCCATAATTATAAATTGCGGGGGCATACTTCTTTTCTAGTCTGATTCCAGAAATGTATGGTTGCTAGGTATTTTTCAAAATATATAATAGGTCTGAGAGTCTTCCAGTATATTTACTAAAGATTTCTAATAGTATGTTCTATACCACAGCTATTGTTCTTCTCCTTCTAGAAATGTATGGTTGCTAGAGTCTTCCAGGATATTTACCATGTGTTTGTACAGATCTACATCATCACAATGATATTGTAGCATGTTATTCTCACATCGCTCCCCATGGAGGATCAACTTCATGTAGCATGTTATTCTCACGTCGCTCCCCATGGAGGATCAACTTCATGTAGCATGTTATTCTCACTGATAGCCCATCCCCATGGAGGATAAACTTCCTGTAGCATGTTATTCTCACTGATAGTCTCTCCCCATGGAGGATCAACTTCACGTAGCATGTTATTCTCACTGATAGTCTCTCCCCATGGAGGATCAACTTCATGTAGCATGTTATTCTCAATGATAGTCGCTCCCCATGGAGGATCAACTTCATATAGCATGTTATTCTCAATGATAGTCGCTCCCCATGGAGGATCAACTTCATGTAGCATGTTATTCTCATGTCGCTCCCCATGGAGGATCAACTTCATGTAGCATGTTATTCTCACTGATAGTCTCTCCCCATGGAGGATCAACTTCATGTAGCATGTTATTCTCACTGATAGTCGCTCCCTATGGAGGATTAACTTCATGTAGCATGTTATTCTCACTGATAGTCTCTCCCCATGGAGGATCAACTTCATGTAGCATGTTATTCTCACGTCGCTCCCCATGGAGGATCAACTTCATGTAGCATGTTATTCTCAATGATAGTCGCTCCCCATGGAGGATCAACTTCATGTAGCATGTTATTCTCATGTCGCTCCCCATGGAGGATAAACTTCATGTAGCATGTTATTCTCACTGATAGTCTCTCCCCATGGAGGATCAACTTCATGTAGCATGTTATTCTCAATGATAGTCGCTCCCCAGGGAGGATCAACTTCATGTAGCATATTATTCTCACCGATAGTCGCTCCCCATGGAGGATCAACTTCATGTAGCATGTTATTCTCACTGATAGTCGTTCCCCATGGAGGATCAACTTCATGTAGCATGTTATTCTCACATCACTCCCCATGGAGGATCAACTTCATGTAGCATGTTATTCTCACTGATAGTCGCTCCCCATGGAGGATCAACTTCATGTAGCATGTTATTCTCACATCAGTCCCCATGGAGGATCAACTTCATGTAGCATGTTATTCTCACTGATAGTCGCTCCCCATGGAGGATCAACTTCATGTAGCATGTTATTCTCAATGATAGTCCCTCCCCATGGAGGATCAACTTCATGTAGCATGTTATTCTCACTGATAGTCTCTCCCCATGAAGGATCAACTTCATGTAGCATGTTATTCTCACTGATAGTCGCTCCCCATGGAGGATCAACTTCATGTAGCATGTTATTCTCACTGATAGTCTCTCCCCATGGAGGATCAACTTCATGTAGCATGTTATTCTCACTGATAGTCGCTCCCCATGGAGGATCAACTTCATGTAGCATGTTATTCTCACGTCGCTCCCCATGGAGGATCAACTTCATGTAACATGTTATTCTCACTGATAGTCGCTCCCCATGGAGGATCAACTTCATGTAGCATGTTATTCTCACTGATAGTCCCTCCCCATGGAGGATCAACTTCATGTAGCATGTTATTCTCAGTGATAGTCGCTCCCTATGGAGGATCAACTTCATGTAGCATGTTATTCTCACTGATAGTTGCTCCCCATGGAGGATCAACTTCATGTAGCATGTTATTCTCACTGATAGTCTCTCCCCATGAAGGATCAACTTCATGTAGCATGTTATTCTCACTGATAGTCGCTCCCCATGGAGGATCAACTTCATGTAGCATGTTATTCTCACTGATAGTCTCTCCCCATGGAGGATCAACTTCATGTAGCATGTTATTCTCACTGATAGTCGCTCCCCATGGAGGATCAACTTCATGTAGCATGTTATTCTCACGTCGCTCTCCATGGAGGATCAACTTCATGTAACATGTTATTCTCACTGATAGTCGCTCCCCATGGAGGATCAACTTCATGTAGCATGTTATTCTCACTGATAGTCCCTCCCCATGGAGGATCAACTTCATGTAGCATGTTATTCTCAGTGATAGTCGCTCCCTATGGAGGATCAACTTCATGTAGCATGTTATTCTCACTGATAGTCTCTCCTCATGCAGGATCAACTTCACGTAGCATGTTATTCTCACTGATAGTCGCTCACCATGGAGGATCAACTTCATGTAGCATGTTATTCTCACTGATAGTCGCTCCCCATGGAGGATCAACTTCATGTAGCATGTTATTCTCACATCACTCCCCATAGAGGATCAACTTCATGTAGCATGTTATTCTCACTGATAGTCGCTCCCCATGGAGGATCAACTTCATGTAGCATGTTATTCTCACATCACTCCCCATGGAGGATCAACTTCATGTAGCATGTTATTCTCAATGATAGTCCCTTCCCATGGAGGATCAACTACATGTAGCATGTTATTCTCACTGATAGTCTCTCCCCATGAAGGATCAACTTCATGTAGCATATTATTCTCACTGATAGTCTCTTCCCATGGAGGATCAACTTCATGTAGCATGTTATTCTCACTGATAGTCTCTCCCCATGGAGGATCAACTTCATGTAGCATGTTATTCTCACTGATAGTCGCTCCCCATGGAGGATCAACTTCATGTAGCATGTTATTCTCACGTCGCTCCCCATGGAGGATCAACTTCATGTAACATGTTATTCTCACTGATAGTCGCTCCCCATGGAGGATCAACTTCATGTAGCATGTTATTCTCACTGATAGTCCCTCCCCATGGAGGATCAACTTCATGTAGCATGTTATTCTCAATGATAGTCGCTCCCTATGGAGGATCAACTTCATGTAGCATGTTATTCTCACTGATAGTTGCTCCCCATGGAGGATCAACTTCATGTAGCATGTTATTCTCACTGATAGTTGCTCCCCATGGAGGATCAACTTCATGTAGCATGTTATTCTCACTGATAGTCTCTCCCCATGGAGGATCAACTTCACGTAGCATGTTATTCTCACTGATAGTCGCTCACCGTGGAGGATCAACTTCATGTAGCATGTTATTCTCACTGATAGTTGCTCCCCATGGAGGATCAACTTCATGTAGCATGTTATTCTCACTGATAGTCTCTCCCCATGGAGGATCAACTTAACGTAGCATGTTATTCTCACTGATAGTCGCTCCCCATGGAGGATCAATTTCATGTAGCATGTTATTCTCACTGATAGTCTCTCCCCATGGAGGATCAACTTCATGTAGCATGTTATTCTCACTGATAGTCACTCCCCATGGAGGATCAACTTCATGTAGCATGTTATTCTCACTGATAGTCTCTCCCCATGGAGGATCAACTTCACGTAGCATGTTATTCTCACTGATAGTCGCTCACCATGGAGGATCAACTTCATGTAGCATGTTATTCTCACTGATAGTCTCTCCCCATGGAGGATCAACTTCATGTAGCATGTTATTCTCACTGATAGTCTCTCCCCATGGAGGATCAACTTAACGTAGCATGTTATTCTCACTGATAGTCCCTCCCCATGGAGGATCAACTTCATGTAGCATGTTATTCTCACTGATAGTCTCTCCCCATGGAGGATCAACTTCATGTAGCATGTTATTCTCACTGATAGTCACTCCCCATGGAGGATCAACTTCATGTAGCATGTTATTCTCACTGATAGTCTCTCCCCATGGAGGATCAACTTCATGTAGCATGTTATTCTCACTGATAGTCGCTCACCATGGAGGATCAACTTCATGTAGCATGTTATTCTTACTGATAGTCTCTCCCCATGGAGGATCAACTTCATGTAGCATGTTATTCTCACTGATAGTCGCTCCCCATGGAGGATCAACTTCATGTAGCATGTTATTCTCACTGATAGTCGCTCCCCATGGAGGATCAACTTCATGTAGCATGTTATTCTCACTGATAGTCGCTCCCCATGGAGGATCAACTTAACGTAGCATGTTATTCTCACTGATAGTCGCTCCCCATGGAGGATCAACTTCATGTAGCATGTTATTCTCACTGATAGTCGCTCCCCATGGAGGATCAACTTCATGTAGCATGTTATTCTCACTGATAGTCGCTCCCCATGGAGGATCAACTTCATGTAGCATGTTATTCTCAGATAGTCGCTCCCCATGGAGGATTAACTTCATGTAGCATGTTATTCTCACTGATAGTCTCTCCCCATGGAGGATCAACTTCATGTAGCATGTTATTCTCACTGATAGTCGCTCCCCATGGAGGATCAACTTCATGTAGCATGTTATTCTCACTGATAGTCTCTCCCCATGGAGGATCAACTTCATGTAGCATGTTATTCTCACGTCGCTCCCCATGGAGGATCAACTTAACGTAGCATGTTATTCTCACTGATAGTCGCTCCCCATGGAGGATCAACTTCATGTAGCATGTTATTCTCACGTCACTCCCCATGGAGGATCAACTTCATGTAGCATGTTATTGTCACTGATAGTCTCTCCCCATGGAGGATCAACTTCATGTAGCATGTTATTCTCACTGATAGTTGCTCCTCATGGAGGATGAACTTCATGTAGCATGTTATTCTCACTGATAGTCTCTCCCCATGGAGGATCAACTTCATGTAGCATGTTATTCTCACTGATAGTCACTCCCCATGGAGGATCAACTTCATGTAGCATGTTATTCTCACTGATAGTCACTCCCCATGGAGGATCAACTTCATGTAGCATGTTATTCTCACTGATAGTCGCTCCCCATGGAGGATCAACTTCATGTAGCATGTTATTCTCACGTCGCTCCCCATGGAGGATCAACTTCATGTAGCATGTTATTCTCACTGATAGTCTCTCCCCATGGAGGATCAACTTCATGTAGCATGTTATTCTCACTGATAGTCGCTCCCCATGGAGGATCAACTTCTTGTAGCATGTTATTCTCACTGATAGTCCCTCCCCATGGAGGATCAACTTCATGTAGCATGTTATTCTCACTGATAGTCGCTCCCCATGGAGGATTAACTTCATGTAGCATGTTATTCTCACTGATAGTCGCTCCCCATGGAGGATTAACTTCATGTAGCATGTTATTCTCACTGATAGTCTCTCCCCATGGAGAATCAACTTCATGTAGCATGTTATTCTCACTGATAGTCGCTCCCCATGGAGGATCAACTTCATGTAGCATGTTATTCTCACTGATAGTCTCTCCCCATGGAGGATCAACTTAACGTAGCATGTTATTCTCACTGATAGTCGCTCCCCATGGAGGATCAACTTCATGTAGCATGTTATTCTCACTGATAGTCTCTCCCCATGGAGGATCAACTTCATGTAGCATGTTATTCTCACTGATAGTCTCTCCCCATGGAGGATCAACTTCATGTAGCATGTTATTCTCACTGATAGTCGCTCCCCATGGAGGATCAACTTCATGTAGCATGTTATTCTCACTGATAGTCTCTCCCCATGGAGGATCAACTTCATGTAGCATGTTATTCTCACTGATAGTCGCTCCCCATGGAGGATCAACTTCATGTAGCATGTTATTCTCACTGATAGTCGCTCCCCATGGAGGATCAACTTCATGTAGCATGTTATTCTCACGTCACTCCCCATGGAGGATCAACTTCATGTAGCATGTTATTGTCACTGATAGTCTCTCCCCATGGAGGATCAACTTCATGTAGCATGTTATTCTCACTGATAGTTGCTCCTCATGGAGGATGAACTTCATGTAGCATGTTATTCTCACTGATAGTCTCTCCCCATGGAGGATCAACTTCATGTAGCATGTTATTCTCACTGATAGTCACTCCCCATGGAGGATCAACTTCATGTAGCATGTTATTCTCACTGATAGTCACTCCCCATGGAGGATCAACTTCATGTAGCATGTTATTCTCACTGATAGTCGCTCCCCATGGAGGATCAACTTCATGTAGCATGTTATTCTCACGTCGCTCCCCATGGAGGATCAACTTCATGTAGCATGTTATTCTCACTGATAGTCTCTCCCCATGGAGGATTAACTTCATGTAGCATGTTATTCTCACTGATAGTCGCTCCCCATGGAGGATTAACTTCATGTAGCATGTTATTCTCACTGATAGTCTCTCCCCATGGAGAATCAACTTCATGTAGCATGTTATTCTCACTGATAGTCACTCCCCATGGAGGATCAACTTCATGTAGCATGTTATTCTCACTGATAGTCTCTCCCCATGGAGGATCAACTTAACGTAGCATGTTATTCTCACTGATAGTCGCTCCCCATGGAGGATCAACTTCATGTAGCATGTTATTCTCACTGATAGTCTCTCCCCATGGAGGATCAACTTCATGTAGCATGTTATTCTCACTGATAGTCTCTCCCCATGGAGGATCAACTTCATGTAGCATGTTATTCTCACTGATAGTCGCTCCCCATGGAGGATCAACTTCATGTAGCATGTTATTCTCACTGATAGTCTCTCCCCATGGAGGATCAACTTCATGTAGCATGTTATTCTCACTGATAGTCGCTCCCCATGGAGGATCAACTTCATGTAGCATGTTATTCTCATGTCGCTCCCCATGGAGGATCAACTTCATGTAGCATGTTATTCTCATGTCGCTCCCCATGGAGGATCAACTTCATGTAGCATGTTATTCTCACTGATAGTCTCTCCCCATGGAGGATCAACTTCATGTAGCATGTTATTCTCACATCACTCCCCATGGAGGATCAACTTCATGTAGCATGTTATTCTCACTGATAGTCGCTCCCCATGGAGGATCAACTTCATGTAGCATGTTATTCTCAATGATAGTCCCTCCCCATGGAGGATCAACTTCATGTAGCATGTTATTCTCACTGATAGTCTCTCCCCATGAAGGATCAACTTCATGTAGCATGTTATTCTCACTGATAGTCGCTCCCCATGGAGGATCAACTTCATGTAGCATGTTATTCTCACTGATAGTCTCTCCCCATGGAGGATCAACTTCATGTAGCATGTTATTCTCACTGATAGTCGCTCCCCATGGAGGATCAACTTCATGTAGCATGTTATTCTCACGTCGCTCCCCATGGAGGATCAACTTCATGTAACATGTTATTCTCACTGATAGTCGCTCCCCATGGAGGATCAACTTCATGTAGCATGTTATTCTCACTGATAGTCCCTCCCCATGGAGGATCAACTTCATGTAGCATGTTATTCTCAGTGATAGTCGCTCCCTATGGAGGATCAACTTCATGTAGCATGTTATTCTCACTGATAGTTGCTCCCCATGGAGGATCAACTTCATGTAGCATGTTATTCTCACTGATAGTCTCTCTCCATGAAGGATCAACTTCATGTAGCATGTTATTCTCACTGATAGTCGCTCCCCATGGAGGATCAACTTCATGTAGCATGTTATTCTCACTGATAGTCGCTCCCCATGGAGGATCAACTTCATGTAGCATGTTATTCTCACATCACTCCCCATAGAGGATCAACTTCATGTAGCATGTTATTCTCACTGATAGTCGCTCCCCATGGAGGATCAACTTCATGTAGCATGTTATTCTCACATCACTCCCCATGGAGGATCAACTTCATGTAGCATGTTATTCTCAATGATAGTCCCTCCCCATGGAGGATCAACTACATGTAGCATGTTATTCTCACTGATAGTCTCTCCCCATGAAGGATCAACTTCATGTAGCATATTATTCTCACTGATAGTCTCTTCCCATGGAGGATCAACTTCATGTAGCATGTTATTCTCACTGATAGTCTCTCCCCATGGAGGATCAACTTCATGTAGCATGTTATTCTCACTGATAGTCGCTCCCCATGGAGGATCAACTTCATGTAGCATGTTATTCTCACGTCGCTCCCCATGGAGGATCAACTTCATGTAACATGTTATTCTCACTGATAGTCGCTCCCCATGGAGGATCAACTTCATGTAGCATGTTATTCTCACTGATAGTCCCTCCCCATGGAGGATCAACTTCATGTAGCATGTTATTCTCAATGATAGTCGCTCCCTATGGAGGATCAACTTCATGTAGCATGTTATTCTCACTGATAGTTGCTCCCCATGGAGGATCAACTTCATGTAGCATGTTATTCTCACTGATAGTTGCTCCCCATGGAGGATCAACTTCATGTAGCATGTTATTCTCACTGATAGTCTCTCCCCATGGAGGATCAACTTCACGTAGCATGTTATTCTCACTGATAGTCGCTCACCGTGGAGGATCAACTTCATGTAGCATGTTATTCTCACTGATAGTTGCTCCCCATGGAGGATCAACTTCATGTAGCATGTTATTCTCACTGATAGTCTCTCCCCATGGAGGATCAACTTAACGTAGCATGTTATTCTCACTGATAGTCGCTCCCCATGGAGGATCAATTTCATGTAGCATGTTATTCTCACTGATAGTCTCTCCCCATGGAGGATCAACTTCATGTAGCATGTTATTCTCACTGATAGTCACTCCCCATGGAGGATCAACTTCATGTAGCATGTTATTCTCACTGATAGTCTCTCCCCATGGAGGATCAACTTCACGTAGCATGTTATTCTCACTGATAGTCGCTCACCATGGAGGATCAACTTCATGTAGCATGTTATTCTCACTGATAGTCTCTCCCCATGGAGGATCAACTTCATGTAGCATGTTATTCTCACTGATAGTCTCTCCCCATGGAGGATCAACTTAACGTAGCATGTTATTCTCACTGATAGTCCCTCCCCATGGAGGATCAACTTCATGTAGCATGTTATTCTCACTGATAGTCTCTCCCCATGGAGGATCAACTTCATGTAGCATGTTATTCTCACTGATAGTCACTCCCCATGGAGGATCAACTTCATGTAGCATGTTATTCTCACTGATAGTCTCTCCCCATGGAGGATCAACTTCATGTAGCATGTTATTCTCACTGATAGTCGCTCACCATGGAGGATCAACTTCATGTAGCATGTTATTCTTACTGATAGTCTCTCCCCATGGAGGATCAACTTCATGTAGCATGTTATTCTCACTGATAGTCGCTCCCCATGGAGGATCAACTTCATGTAGCATGTTATTCTCACTGATAGTCGCTCCCCATGGAGGATCAACTTCATGTAGCATGTTATTCTCACTGATAGTCGCTCCCCATGGAGGATCAACTTAACGTAGCATGTTATTCTCACTGATAGTCGCTCCCCATGGAGGATCAACTTCATGTAGCATGTTATTCTCACTGATAGTCGCTCCCCATGGAGGATCAACTTCATGTAGCATGTTATTCTCACTGATAGTCGCTCCCCATGGAGGATCAACTTCATGTAGCATGTTATTCTCAGATAGTCGCTCCCCATGGAGGATTAACTTCATGTAGCATGTTATTCTCACTGATAGTCTCTCCCCATGGAGGATCAACTTCATGTAGCATGTTATTCTCACTGATAGTCGCTCCCCATGGAGGATCAACTTCATGTAGCATGTTATTCTCACTGATAGTCTCTCCCCATGGAGGATCAACTTCATGTAGCATGTTATTCTCACGTCGCTCCCCATGGAGGATCAACTTAACGTAGCATGTTATTCTCACTGATAGTCGCTCCCCATGGAGGATCAACTTCATGTAGCATGTTATTCTCACGTCACTCCCCATGGAGGATCAACTTCATGTAGCATGTTATTGTCACTGATAGTCTCTCCCCATGGAGGATCAACTTCATGTAGCATGTTATTCTCACTGATAGTTGCTCCTCATGGAGGATGAACTTCATGTAGCATGTTATTCTCACTGATAGTCTCTCCCCATGGAGGATCAACTTCATGTAGCATGTTATTCTCACTGATAGTCACTCCCCATGGAGGATCAACTTCATGTAGCATGTTATTCTCACTGATAGTCACTCCCCATGGAGGATCAACTTCATGTAGCATGTTATTCTCACTGATAGTCGCTCCCCATGGAGGATCAACTTCATGTAGCATGTTATTCTCACGTCGCTCCCCATGGAGGATCAACTTCATGTAGCATGTTATTCTCACTGATAGTCTCTCCCCATGGAGGATCAACTTCATGTAGCATGTTATTCTCACTGATAGTCGCTCCCCATGGAGGATCAACTTCTTGTAGCATGTTATTCTCACTGATAGTCCCTCCCCATGGAGGATCAACTTCATGTAGCATGTTATTCTCACTGATAGTCGCTCCCCATGGAGGATTAACTTCATGTAGCATGTTATTCTCACTGATAGTCGCTCCCCATGGAGGATTAACTTCATGTAGCATGTTATTCTCACTGATAGTCTCTCCCCATGGAGAATCAACTTCATGTAGCATGTTATTCTCACTGATAGTCGCTCCCCATGGAGGATCAACTTCATGTAGCATGTTATTCTCACTGATAGTCTCTCCCCATGGAGGATCAACTTAACGTAGCATGTTATTCTCACTGATAGTCGCTCCCCATGGAGGATCAACTTCATGTAGCATGTTATTCTCACTGATAGTCTCTCCCCATGGAGGATCAACTTCATGTAGCATGTTATTCTCACTGATAGTCTCTCCCCATGGAGGATCAACTTCATGTAGCATGTTATTCTCACTGATAGTCGCTCCCCATGGAGGATCAACTTCATGTAGCATGTTATTCTCACTGATAGTCTCTCCCCATGGAGGATCAACTTCATGTAGCATGTTATTCTCACTGATAGTCGCTCCCCATGGAGGATCAACTTCATGTAGCATGTTATTCTCACTGATAGTCGCTCCCCATGGAGGATCAACTTCATGTAGCATGTTATTCTCACGTCACTCCCCATGGAGGATCAACTTCATGTAGCATGTTATTGTCACTGATAGTCTCTCCCCATGGAGGATCAACTTCATGTAGCATGTTATTCTCACTGATAGTTGCTCCTCATGGAGGATGAACTTCATGTAGCATGTTATTCTCACTGATAGTCTCTCCCCATGGAGGATCAACTTCATGTAGCATGTTATTCTCACTGATAGTCACTCCCCATGGAGGATCAACTTCATGTAGCATGTTATTCTCACTGATAGTCACTCCCCATGGAGGATCAACTTCATGTAGCATGTTATTCTCACTGATAGTCGCTCCCCATGGAGGATCAACTTCATGTAGCATGTTATTCTCACGTCGCTCCCCATGGAGGATCAACTTCATGTAGCATGTTATTCTCACTGATAGTCTCTCCCCATGGAGGATTAACTTCATGTAGCATGTTATTCTCACTGATAGTCGCTCCCCATGGAGGATTAACTTCATGTAGCATGTTATTCTCACTGATAGTCTCTCCCCATGGAGAATCAACTTCATGTAGCATGTTATTCTCACTGATAGTCACTCCCCATGGAGGATCAACTTCATGTAGCATGTTATTCTCACTGATAGTCTCTCCCCATGGAGGATCAACTTAACGTAGCATGTTATTCTCACTGATAGTCGCTCCCCATGGAGGATCAACTTCATGTAGCATGTTATTCTCACTGATAGTCTCTCCCCATGGAGGATCAACTTCATGTAGCATGTTATTCTCACTGATAGTCTCTCCCCATGGAGGATCAACTTCATGTAGCATGTTATTCTCACTGATAGTCGCTCCCCATGGAGGATCAACTTCATGTAGCATGTTATTCTCACTGATAGTCTCTCCCCATGGAGGATCAACTTCATGTAGCATGTTATTCTCACTGATAGTCGCTCCCCATGGAGGATCAACTTCATGTAGCATGTTATTCTCATGTCGCTCCCCATGGAGGATCAACTTCATGTAGCATGTTATTCTCATGTCGCTCCCCATGGAGGATCAACTTCATGTAGCATGTTATTCTCACTGATAGTCGCTCCCCATGGAGGATCAACTTCATGTAGCATGTTATTCTCACTGATAGTCGCTCCCCATGGAGAATCAACTTCATATAGCATGTTATTCTCACTGATAGTCGCTCCCCATGGAGGATCAACTTCATGTAGCATGTTATTCTCACTGATAGTCTCTCCCCATGGAGGATCAACTTCATGTAGCATGTTATTCTCATGTCGCTCCCCATGGAGGATCAACTTCATGTGATGGCATAAGCTTACATGTTTTTTGTCAAGGTGAGCCAACAATTGGGAGAACTTTTATGCTGCACAAAATATTACAATATACAACAATGTGTTGTCTTGGTTACAGCACATCTATATGTCTCAAAAGAGAGACCTGTATTTTATTATTAAAAGGAAATTTATTAATAAATACTACAGTTTCTGCCACAGATAAAATAAACTCAAAACACTCCATATAAGGGGTAAAATGTAGGGATGTTTTAAAAACAAACATGTATTTCATTTACATAAACATTTTTACCTGGAGAAAATGATGTTTCAATTTCATATTCATTTTGATCTTCAGATAGCCAAAGTTCTCTCTTTTTCATCAACCTAAACTTTGTATTCAATGTGAACTTTGATGGTACAGGTTCACTGACTTGCTGGAATTTGATTGGTAAATCAAAGGTCATGACCTGTTGTGGATGACATCTAAGTGGTAGTCTGTATAGCTGATTTGGGGCTGTTATACATGGCAACAGACTGATTTTATACAACCCAGAATAATCTCTCATCTACAAAGAAGACAACATTTATACTATGGTTTAATCTTTGTATCATTATACACAAAAATCAAAAGTAAACAAACCTTACGATCACGATCACGACAGCCCCCTATTTTCACTTTTAGATCCACATTACAGATCGATGTTTGACATTAAAAATGTCTCTCGGTGAGACGAAAATTCTGTCATTTGAAAGCAGTAACTATTTCTTACTACTTTAGTTATACTTATTAGACGTTTATATTATTTTTCATTTGTGCAGTATCATCATATTCTTTGGCAAACCAATATATATATATACAGTGCTCCCTCGTTAAACCGCCACCTTCTGTGCAGTCGGTAGTTTGGCGATAAACTGAGGGACATTGAAAACCGGAAGTTATGTGATCATATGAAAAGATAAACTTTCAACTCGACTGACATGCATTTTGCAAATACAAATACATAAGTATAAATAATACATGTTTAATAAATAAATAAATTAGAATAATTATATCCACATCGGAAATATCCTGTACAGTTTGCAGATCTGTCAAATGTTGACAAATTCTTGAACCGTCGTTTGTAGCTCGGGACATCAAGGTCATTATAAACACGTGACAGCAACAGTTCATCTTCATTTGTGGGGTTATTGGAAGATCCCATTTAATTGTCAAATTATCGGCAATTTGTTGTTATGTTAATTTTGGATTTTCCTTTGCACAACTTATAATTGCACGTTTTTGTTTGTCATCTAATTAATTACGCTTTCTCTTTAAGCACGACATTTTTATGACAACTAATTAAATTACAAATTTTACTCAGGATTAAAAGTACAAATGTAATCATTAGAAGAGTAAACACAGGTAATTATTTTAATCAAAACAACTGATCACCTGTTCCGACCCTCAACTATGAGATCAATGACCGTGTCCGACGGCCAGTTTTGACATTCCATAATTATCGATCAATACACAGCTGTCAAAAGGTAGTTGTGGGCGATACTAACGGGGGTATTTAAATTGGTTTTACGACTTTTGTGTCTGAAAACCTGTGGCGGATGGCGGTAGCTGAGTTTGGCAGTATAACGGGTATTCTTAATGGGGGAAATCGGGACAGACGAGAATTTTGGCGATAAAACGGGGGGCGATAGACCGAGGGAGCACTGTATAAGATTACAGGCCTACAACAGAATAATTTCATTATGTTTGTAATTTAATCGATTAGATGGAAAGACATATTAATTTATGTAAAGATATGGTATACATACAGAAAAGTCAGATTCAAACTGCCAAAGTTGGTCTGCTTTGTCATATGTTGGAGAGCTACGTAAAAGTCTCAATGTAAAAGTCACTTTAGGATTCTCTACACACGATACAGACGACTGTGACCTAGATCCTAAAATAGAAAAAAAATTACCTTGAACTCGGATGAGATGCTGTTTTTCAATTGGTCATTGATATACATGTAATTTAAGACGTGTAAGAGTACAGGACAGGGATCATCTCTGAGGTGTTCCCTGTAAAAGTACAGGACAGGGATCATCTCTGAGATGTTCCCTGTGTAAAAGTACAGGACAGGAATCATCTCTGAGATGTTCCCTGTGTCACTACGACATCTCTGAGATGTTCCCTGTGTCACTAAGACAACTGAAATTATACCCATGCAGCACTTTATATACTGTTAGTGAGTGAGTATGTACGATTGTTGTTTATGCCAAATGAGCTATTTTTCAGAGGACAAGTTACAGTAAATGAGATAATGATAATGTCTGCTTCACAAGGACCAACACTATGTGCTAGCTCATTGAAACGAGATTCTTCAGGTAGACATGTCACTCCACATAATCCTGATTCCAATCCAACCAGTCTTTGCTCTTACTCCTCAATGCTGTGTTCTCAGTAAAGAAGCAACAAATATCAATTTTATAGTCTTTATTTGACCCGACTGGGGATCGATCCCACAATCTACTGCATGCTAAACATTACACACCGATGCGGTTTACTGTTAATGTATAATATAATTTTTCAACAAAATCATTTATTAATTAGAAAGAAATCATTTACTTGAAAAATAACTTTATTGAATATTGACACTTTGTTACTCGTAGTGACTTTCAATAAGAACCCCTATGTATCCTTCTCATGCTGTACGTCTTTAATCAGCCACTAAATTTCAAATTCCAAATTAAAACAACATGATGTAGTTACTAGGTCAATTTCTCCTTCGGTATATTACTACCCTCACTGACAAGACGGCCCTGACCGTACGTGATTCATCATTTACACTGTGTCTGTGTTTATACTGTTACTGTTTTTCTAATAGTTTTAGATGTTATCCTCTATGATGTCTGTGTTTATACTGTTACTGTTTATCTAATAGTTTTAGATGTTATCCTCTATGATGTCTGTGTTTACACTGTTACTGTTTATCTAATAGTTTAGATGTTATCCTTTATGATGTCTGTGTTTATACTGTTACTGTTTTTCTAATAGTTTTAGATGTTATCCTCTATGATGTCTGTGTTTATACTGTTACTGTTTATCTAATAGTTTTAGATGTTATCCTCTATGATGTCTGTGTTTATACTGTTACTGTTTATCTAATAGTTTTAGATGTTATCCTCTATGATGTCTGTGTTTACACTGTTACTGTTTATCTAATAGTTTAGATGTTATCCTTTATGATGTCTGTGTTTATACTGTTACTGTTTTTCTAATAGTTTTAGATGTTATCCTCTATGATGTCTGTGTTTATACTGTTACTGTTTATCTAATAGTTTAGATGTTATCCTATATGATGTCTGTGTTTATACTGTTACTGTTTATCTAATAGTTTTAGATGTTATCCTCTATGATGTCTGTGTTTATACTGTTACTGTTTATCTAATAGTTTTAGATGTTATCCTTTATGATGTCTGTGTTTATACTGTTACTGTTTATCTAATAGTTTTAGATGTTATCCTCTATGATGTCTGTGTTTATACTGTTACTGTTTATCTAATAGTTTTAGATGTTATCCTCTATGATATCTGTGTTTATACTGTTACTGTTTTTCTAATAGTTTTAGATGTTATCCTCTATGATGTCTGTGTTTATACTGTTACTGTTTATCTAATAGTTTAGATGTTATCCTCTATGATGTCTGTGTTTATACTGTTACTGTTTTTCTAATAGTTTTAGATGTTATCCTTTATGATGTCTGTGTTTATACTGTTACTGTTTATCTAATAGTTTTAGATGTTATCCTCTATGATGTCTGTGTTTATACTGTTACTGTTTTTCTAATAGTTTTAGATGTTATTCTCTATGATATCTGTGTTTATACTGTTACTGTTTATCTAATAGTTTTAGATGTTATCCTCTATGATATCTGTATTTATACTGTTACTGTTTTTCTAATAGTTTTAGATGCTATCCTCTATGATGTCTGTGTTTATACTGTTACTGTTTATCTAATAGTTTTAGATGTTATCCTCTATGATGTCTGTGTTTATACTGTTACTGTTTATCTAATAGTTTTAGATGTTATCCTCTATGATATCTGTATTTATACTGTTACTGTTTTTCTAATAGTTTTAGATGTTATCCTCTATGATGTCTGTGTTTATACTGTTACTGTTTATCTAATAGTTTAGATGTTATCCTCTATGACGTCTGTGTTTATACTGTTACTGTTTTTCTAATAGTTTAGATGTTATCCTTTATGATGTCTGTGTTTATACTGTTACTGTTTTTCTAATAGTTTTAGATGTTATCCTCTATGATGTCTGTGTTTATACTGTTACTGTTTATCTAATAGTTTTAGATGTTATCCTCTATGATGTCTGTGTTTATACTGTTACTGTTTATCTAATAGTTTAGATGTTATCCTCTATGATGTCTGTGTTTATACTGTTACTGTTTATCTAATAGTTTTAGATGTTATCCTCTATGATGTCTGTGTTTATACTGTTACTGTTTATCTAATAGTTTTAGATGTTATCCTTTATGATATCTGTGTTTATACTGTTACTGTTTTTCTAATAGTTTTAGATGTTATCCTCTATGATGTCTGTGTTTATACTGTTACTGTTTATCTAATAGTTTAGATGTTATCCTCTATGATGTCTGTGTTTATACTGTTACTGTTTTTCTAATAGTTTAGATGTTATCCTCTATGATGTCTGTATTTATACTGTTACTGTTTATCTAATAGTTTTAGATGTTATCCTCTATGATATCTGTGATTATACTGTTACTGTTTTTCTAATAGTTTTAGATGTTATCCTCTATGATGTCTGTATTTATACTGTTACTGTTTATCTAATAGTTTTAGATGTTATTCTCTATGATGTCTGTGTTTATACTGTTACTGTTTATCTAATAGTTTTAGATGTTATCCTCTATGATGTCTGTGTTTATACTGTTACTGTTTTTCTAATAGTTTTAGATGTTATCCTCTATGATGTCTGTGTTTATACTGTTACTGTTTATCTAATAGTTTTAGATGTTATCCTCTATGATGTCTGTATTTATACTGTTACTGTTTATCTAATAGTTTTAGATGTTATCCTCTATGATGTCTGTGTTTATACTGTTACTGTTTTTCTAATAGTTTTAGATGTTATCCTCTATGATATCTGTGTTTATACTGTTACTGTTTATCTAATAGTTTTAGATGTTATCCTCTATGATGTCTGTGTTTATACTGTTACTGTTTTTCTAATAGTTTTAGATGTTATCCTCTATGATGTCTGTGTTTATACTGTTACTGTTTTTCTAATAGTTTTAGATGTTATCCTCTATGATGTCTGTATTTATACTGTTACTGTTTATCTAATAGTTTTAGATGTTATCCTCTATGATATATGTGTTTATACTGTTACTGTTTTTCTAATAGTTTAGATGTTATCCTCTATGATGTCTGTGTTTATACTGTTACTGTTTATCTAATAGTTTAGAAGTTATCCTTTATGATATCTGTGTTTATACTGTTACTGTTTATCTAATAGTTTTAGATGTTATCCTCTATGATGTCTGTGTTTATACTGTTACTGTTTATCTAATAGTTTTAGATGTTATTCTCTATGATGTCTGTGTTTATACTGTTACTGTTTATCTAATAGTTTTAGATGTTATCCTCTATGACGTCTGTGTTTATACTGTTACTGTTTATCTAATAGTTTTAGATGTTATTCTCTATGATGTCTGTATTTATACTGTTACTGTTTATCTAATAGTTTTAGATGTTATTCTCTATGATGTCTGTGTTTATACTGTTACTGTTTATCTAATAGTTTTAGATGTTATCCTCTATGATATCTGTATTTATACTGTTACTGTTTATCTAATAGTTTTAGATGTTATCCTCTATGATGTCTGTGTTTATACTGTTACTGTTTTTCTAATAGTTTTAGATGTTATCCTCTATGATATCTGTGTTTATACTGTTACTGTTTATCTAATAGTTTTAGATGTTATCCTCTATGATATCTGTGTTTATACTGTTACTGTTTATCTAATAGTTTTAGATGTTATCCTCTATGATGTCTGTATTTATCTAATAGTTTTAGATGTTATCCTCTATGATGTCTGTGTTTATACTGTTACTGTTTATCTAATAGTTTTAGATGTTATCCTTTATGATGTCTGTGTTTATACTGTTACTGTTTATCTAATAGTTTAGATGTTATCCTCTATGATATCTGTGTTTATACTGTTACTGTTTATCTAATAGTTTTAGATGTTATCCTCTATGATGTCTGTGTTTATACTGTTACTGTTTTTCTAATAGTTTTAGATGTTATCCTCTATGATGTCTGTATTTATACTGTTACTGTTTATCTAATAGTTTTAGATGTTATTCTCTATGATGTCTGTGTTTATACTGTTACTGTTTATCTAATAGTTTTAGATGTTATCCTCTATGATATCTGTATTTATACTGTTACTGTTTATCTAATAGTTTTAGATGTTATCCTCTATGATGTCTGTGTTTATACTGTTACTGTTTTTCTAATAGTTTTAGATGTTATCCTCTATGATATCTGTGTTTATACTGTTACTGTTTATCTAATAGTTTTAGATGTTATCCTCTATGATATCTGTGTTTATACTGTTACTGTTTATCTAATAGTTTTAGATGTTATCCTCTATGATGTCTGTATTTATACTGTTACTGTTTATCTAATAGTTTTAGATGTTATTCTCTATGATGTCTGTGTTTATACTGTTACTGTTTATCTAATAGTTTTAGATGTTATCCTCTATGATGTCTGTGTTTATACTGTTACTGTTTTTCTAATAGTTTTAGATGTTATCCTCTATGATGTCTGTGTTTATACTGTTACTGTTTTTCTAATAGTTTTAGATGTTATCCTCTATGATATCTGTATTTATACTGTTACTGTTTTTCTAATAGTTTTAGATGTTATCCTCTATGATGTCTGTGTTTATACTGTTACTGTTTATCTAATAGTTTTAGATGTTATCCTCTATGATATCTGTATTTATACTGTTACTGTTTTTCTAATAGTTTTAGATGTTATCCTCTATGATGTCTGTGTTTATACTGTTACTGTTTTTCTAATAGTTTAGATGTTATCCTCTATGATGTCTGTGTTTATACTGTTACTGTTTATCTAATAGTTTTAGATGTTATCCTCTATGATGTCTGTGTTTATACTGTTACTGTTTATCTAATAGTTTTAGATGTTATCCTCTATGATATCTGTGTTTATACTGTTACTGTTTTTCTAATAGTTTAGATGTTATCCTCTATGATGTCTGTGTTTATACTGTTACTGTTTTTCTAATAGTTTTAGATGTTATCCTCTATGATGTCTGTGTTTATACTGTTACTGTTTATCTAATAGTTTTAGATGTTATCCTTTATGCTGTCTGTGTTTATACTGTTACTGTTTATCTAATAGTTTTAGATGTTATCCTTTATGATGTCTGTGTTTATACTGTTACTGTTTTTCTAATAGTTTAGATGTTATACTCTATGATATCTGTGTTTATACTGTTACTGTTTTTCTAATAGTTTAGATGTTATCCTCTATGATGTCTGTGTTTATACTGTTACTGTTTATCTAATAGTTTTAGATGTTATCCTCTATGATGTCTGTGTTTATACTGTTACTGTTTTTCTAATAGTTTAGATGTTATCCTTTATGATGTCTGTGTTTATACTGTTACTGTTTATCTAATAGTTTTAGATGTTATCCTCTATGATATCTGTGTTTATACTGTTACTGTTTTTCTAATAGTTTAGATGTTATCCTCTATGATGTCTGTGTTTATACTGTTACTGTTTTTCTAATAGTTTTAGATGTTATCCTCTATGATGTCTGTGTTTATACTGTTACTGTTTATCTAATAGTTTTAGATGTTATCCTCTATGATGTCTGTGTTTATACTGTTACTGTTTATCTAATAGTTTTAGATGTTATCCTCTATGATGTCTGTGTTTATACTGTTACTGTTTTTCTAATAGTTTTAGATGTTATCCTCTATGATGTCTGTGTTTATACTGTTACTGTTTATCTAATAGTTTTAGATGTTATCCTCTATGATGTCTGTATTTATACTGTTACTGTTTATCTAATAGTTTTAGATGTTATCCTCTATGATATCTGTGTTTATACTGTTACTGTTTATCTAATAGTTTTAGATGTTATCCTCTATGATATCTGTGTTTATACTGTTACTGTTTATCTAATAGTTTTAGATGTTATCCTCTATGATATCTGTGTTTATACTGTTACTGTTTATCTAATAGTTTTAGATGTTATCCTCTATGATATCTGTGTTTATACTGTTACTGTTTTTCTAATAGTTTTAGATGTTATCCTCTATGATGTCTGTGTTTATACTGCTACTGTTTATCTAATAGTTTTAGATGTTATCCTCTATGATGTCTGTGTTTATACTGTTACTGTTTTTCTAATAGTTTAGATGTTATCCTCTATGATGTCTGTGTTTATACTGTTACTGTTTATCTAATAGTTTAGATGTTATCCTCTATGATGTCTGTGTTTATACTGTTACTGTTTATCTAATAGTTTAGATGTTATCCTCTATGACGTCTGTGTTTATACTGTTACTGTTTTTCTAATAGTTTAGATGTTATCCTCTATGATGTCTGTGTTTATACTGTTACTGTTTATCTAATAGTTTAGATGTTATCCTCTATGATGTCTGTGTTTATACTGTTACTGTTTTTCTAATAGTTTAGATGTTATCCTCTATGATGTCTGTGTTTATACTGTTACTGTTTATCTAATAGTTTAGATGTTATCCTCTATGATGTCTGTGTTTATACTGTTACTGTTTTTCTAATAGTTTAGATGTTATCCTCTATGATATCTGTGTTTATACTGTTACTGTTTATCTAATAGTTTTAGATGTTATCCTCTATGATATCTGTGTTTATACTGTTACTGTTTTTCTAATAGTTTAGATGTTATCCTCTATGATGTCTGTGTTTATACTGTTACTGTTTATCTAATAGTTTTAGATGTTATCCTCTATGATGTCTGTGTTTATACTGTTACTGTTTATCTAATAGTTTTAGATGTTATCCTCTATGATGTCTGTGTTTATACTGTTACTGTTTTTCTAATAGTTTAGATGTTATCCTCTATGATATCTGTATTTATACTGTTACTGTTTATCTAATAGTTTAGATGTTATCCTCTATGATATCTGTGTTTATACTGTTACTGTTTATCTAATAGTTTTAGATGTTATCCTCTATGATATCTGTGTTTATACTGTTACTGTTTATCTAATAGTTTAGATGTTATCCTCTATGATGTCTGTGTTTATACTGTTACTGTTTTTCTAATAGTTTAGATGTTATCCTCTATGATGTCTGTGTTTATACTGTTACTGTTTTTCTAATAGTTTAGATGTTATCCTTTATGATGTCTGTGTTTATACTGTTACTGTTTTTCTAATAGTTTTAGATGTTATCCTCTATGATGTCTGTGTTTATACTGTTACTGTTTTTCTAATAGTTTTAGATGTTATCCTCTATGATGTCTGTGTTTATACTGTTACTGTTTATCTAATAGTTTTAGATGTTATCCTCTATGATATCTGTGTTTATACTGTTACTGTTTATCTAATAGTTTTAGATGTTATCCTCTATGATATCTGTGTTTATACTGTTACTGTTTATCTAATAGTTTTAGATGTTATCCTCTATGATATCTGTGTTTATACTGTTACTGTTTTTCTAATAGTTTTAGATGTTATCCTCTATGATGTCTGTGTTTATACTGCTACTGTTTATCTAATAGTTTTAGATGTTATCCTCTATGATGTCTGTGTTTATACTGTTACTGTTTTTCTAATAGTTTAGATGTTATCCTCTATGATGTCTGTGTTTATACTGTTACTGTTTATCTAATAGTTTTAGATGTTATCCTCTATGATGTCTGTGTTTATACTGTTACTGTTTTTCTAATAGTTTAGATGTTATCCTCTATGATATCTGTGTTTATACTGTTACTGTTTTTCTAATAGTTTAGATGTTATCCTCTATGATGTCTGTGTTTATACTGTTACTGTTTATCTAATAGTTTTAGATGTTATCCTCTATGCTGTCTGTGTTTATACTGTTACTGTTTATCTAATAGTTTTAGATGTTATCCTCTATGATGTCTGTGTTTATACTGTTACTGTTTTTCTAATAGTTTAGATGTTATCCTCTATGATGTCTGTGTTTATACTGTTACTGTTTTTCTAATAGTTTAGATGTTATCCTCTATCATGTCTGTGTTTATACTGTTACTGTTTTTCTAATAGTTTAGATGTTATCCTCTATGATATCTGTGTTTATACTGTTACTGTTTATCTAATAGTTTTAGATGTTATCCTCTATGATATCTGTGTTTATACTGTTACTGTTTATCTAATAGTTTAGATGTTATCCTCTATGATGTCTGTGTTTATACTGTTACTGTTTTTCTAATAGTTTAGATGTTATCCTCTATGATGTCTGTGTTTATACTGTTACTGTTTATCTAATAGTTTTAGATGTTATCCTTTATGATATCTGTGTTTATACTGTTACTGTTTATCTAATAGTTTTAGATGTTATCCTCTATGATATCTGTGTTTATACTGTTACTGTTTATCTAATAGTTTAGATGTTATCCTCTATGATATCTGTATTTATACTGTTACTGTTTATCTAATAGTTTTAGATGTTATCCTTTATGATATCTGTGTTTATACTGTTACTGTTTATCTAATAGTTTTAGATGTTATCCTTTATGATATCTGTGTTTATACTGTTACTGTTTATCTAATAGTTTTAGATGTTATCCTCTATGATGTCTGTGTTTATACTGTTACTGTTTTTCTAATAGTTTTAAATGTTATCCTCTATGATATCTGTGTTTATACTGTTACTGTTTATCTAATAGTTTTAGATGTTATCCTCTATGATGTCTGTGTTTATACTGTTACTGTTTTTCTAATAGTTTTAAATGTTATCCTCTATGATGTCTGTGTTTATACTGTTACTGTTTTTGTAATAGTTTAGAAGTTATCCTTTATGATGTCTGTGTTTATACTGTTACTGTTTATCTAATAGTTTTAGATGTTATCCTCTATGATATCTGTGTTTATACTGTTACTGTTTTTCTAATAGTTTTAGATGTTATCCTCTATGATATCTGTGTTTATACTGTTACTGTTTTTCTAATAGTTTTAGATGTTATCCTCTATGATATCTGTGTTTATACTGTTACTGTTTTTCTAATAGTTTTAGATGTTATCCTCTATGATGTCTGTATTTATACTGTTACTGTTTATCTAATAGTTTTAGATGTTATCCTCTATGATATCTGTGTTTATACTGTTACTGTTTTTCTAATAGTTTTAGATGTTATCCTCTATGATGTCTGTGTTTATACTGTTACTGTTTATCTAATAGTTTTAGATGTTATCCTCTATGATGTCTGTGTTTATACTGTTACTGTTTTTCTAATAGTTTTAGATGTTATCCTCTATGATGTCTGTGTTTATACTGTTACTGTTTATCTAATAGTTTTAGATGTTATCCTCTATGATGTCTGTGTTTATACTGTTACTGTTTATCTAATAGTTTTAGATGTTATCCTCTATGATGTCTGTGTTTATACTGTTACTGTTTATCTAATAGTTTTAGATGTTATCCTCTATGATGTCTGTGTTTATACTGTTACTGTTTATCTAATAGTTTTAGATGTTATCCTCTATGATGTCTGTGTTTATACTGTTACTGTTTATCTAATAGTTTTAGATGTTATCCTCTATGATATCTGTGTTTATACTGTTACTGTTTTTCTAATAGTTTTAGATGTTATCCTCTATGATGTCTGTGTTTATACTGTTACTGTTTTTCTAATAGTTTTAGATGTTATCCTCTATGATGTCTGTGTTTATACTGTTACTGTTTTTCTAATAGTTTAGATGTTATCCTCTATGATATCTGTGTTTATACTGTTACTGTTTATCTAATAGTTTTAGATGTTATCCTCTATGATGTCTGTGTTTATACTGTTACTGTTTATCTAATAGTTTTAGATGTTATCCTCTATGATATCTGTGTTTATACTGTTACTGTTTATCTAATAGTTTTAGATGTTATCCTCTATGATGTCTGTGTTTATACTGTTACTGTTTATCTAATAGTTTTAGATGTTATCCTCTATCATGTCTGTGTTTATACTGTTACTGTTTATCTAATAGTTTTAGATGTTATCCTCTATGATGTCTGTGTTTATACTGTTACTGTTTATCTAATAGTTTTAGATGTTATCCTCTATGATGTCTGTGTTTATACTGTTACTGTTTTTCTAATAGTTTTAGATGTTATCCTCTATGATGTCTGTGTTTATACTGTTACTGTTTTTCTAATAGTTTTAGATGTTATCCTCTATCATGTCTGTGTTTATACTGTTACTGTTTATCTAATAGTTTTAGATGTTATCCTCTATGATGTCTGTGTTTATACTGTTACTGTTTATCTAATAGTTTTAGATGTTATCCTCTATGATGTCTGTGTTTATACTGTTACTGTTTATCTAATAGTTTAGATGTTATCCTCTATGATATCTGTGTTTATACTGTTACTGTTTATCTAATAGTTTAGATGTAATCCTCTATGATGTCTGTGTTTATACTGTTACTGTTTATCTAATAGTTTAGATGTAATCCTCTATGATGTCTGTGTTTATACTGTTACTGTTTATCTAATAGTTTTAGATGTTATCCTTTATGATGTCTGTGTTTATACTGTTACTGTTTTTCTAATAGTTTAGATGTTATCCTCTATGATATCTGTGTTTATACTGTTACTGTTTTTCTAATAGTTTTAGATGTTATCCTCTATGATGTCTGTGTTTATACTGTTACTGTTTATCTAATAGTTTTAGATGTTATCCTCTATGATGTCTGTGTTTATACTGTTACTGTTTATCTAATAGTTTTAGATGTTATCCTCTATGATGTCTGTGTTTATACTGTTACTGTTTATCTAATAGTTTTAGATGTTATCCTCTATGATATCTGTGTTTATACTGTTACTGTTTATCTAATAGTTTAGATGTTATCCTCTATGATGTCTGTATTTATACTGTTACTGTTTTTCTAATAGTTTAGATGTTATCCTCTATGATATCTGTGTTTATACTGTTACTGTTTTTCTAATAGTTTAGATGTTATCCTCTATGATGTCTGTGTTTATACTGTTACTGTTTTTCTAATAGTTTAGATGTTATCCTCTATGATATCTGTGTTTATACTGTTACTGTTTTTCTAATAGTTTTAGATGTTATCCTCTATGATGTCTGTGTTTATACTGTTACTGTTTTTCTAATAGTTTAGATGTTATCCTCTATGATATCTGTGTTTATACTGTTACTGTTTTTCTAATAGTTTTAGATGTTATCCTCTATGATGTCTGTGTTTATACTGTTACTGTTTTTCTAATAGTTTAGATGTTATCCTCTATGATGTCTGTGTTTATACTGTTACTGTTTATCTAATAGTTTAGATGTTATCCTCTATGATGTCTGTGTTTATACTGTTACTGTTTTTCTAATAGTTTTAGATGTTATCCTCTATGATGTCTGTGTTTATACTGTTACTGTTTATCTAATAGTTTTAGATGTTATCCTCTATGATGTCTGTGTTTATACTGTTACTGTTTATCTAATAGTTTTAGATGTTATCCTCTATGATGTCTGTGTTTATACTGTTACTGTTTATCTAATAGTTTTAGATGTTATCCTCTATGATGTCTGTGTTTATACTGTTACTGTTTATCTAATAGTTTTAGATGTTATCCTCTATGATGTCTGTGTTTATACTGTTACTGTTTATCTAATAGTTTAGATGTTATCCTCTATGATATCTGTGTTTATACTGTTACTGTTTTTCTAATAGTTTAGAAGTTATCCTTTATGATGTCTGTGTTTATACTGTTACTGTTTTTCTAATAGTTTAGATGTTATCCTCTATGATGTCTGTGTTTATACTGTTACTGTTTATCTAATAGTTTAGATGTTATCCTCTATGATATCTGTATTTATACTGTTACTGTTTTTCTAATAGTTTAGATGTTATCCTCTATGATATCTGTGTTTATACTGTTACTGTTTATCTAATAGTTTTAGATGTTATCCTCTATGATATCTGTGTTTATACTGTTACTGTTTATCTAATAGTTTTAGATGTTATCCTTTATGATGTCTGTGTTTATACTGTTACTGTTTTTCTAATAGTTTAGAAGTTATTCTTTATGATGTCTGTGTTTATACTGTTACTGTTTATCTAATAGTTTTAGATGTTATCCTCTATGATATCTGTGTTTATACTGTTACTGTTTATCTAATAGTTTTAGATGTTATCCTCTATGATATCTGTGTTTATACTGTTACTGTTTATCTAATAGTTTTAGATGTTATCCTTTATGATGTCTGTGTTTATACTGTTACTGTTTTTCTAATAGTTTAGATGTTATCCTCTATGATGTCTGTGTTTATACTGTTACTGTTTTTCTAATAGTTTTAGATGTTATCCTCTATGATGTCTGTGTTTATACTGTTACTGTTTATCTAATAGTTTTAGATGTTATCCTCTATGATATCTGTGTTTATACTGTTACTGTTTATCTAATAGTTTTAGATGTTATCCTCTATGATGTCTGTGTTTATACTGTTACTGTTTTTCTAATAGTTGTAGATGTTATCCTCTATGATGTCTGTATTTATACTGTTACTGTTTTTCTAATAGTTTAGATGTTATCCTCTATGATATCTGTGTTTATACTGTTACTGTTTTTCTAATAGTTTTAGATGTTATCCTCTATGATGTCTGTGTTTATACTGTTACTGTTTTTCTAATAGTTTAGATGTTATCCTCTATGATATCTGTGTTTATACTGTTACTGTTTTTCTAATAGTTTTAGATGTTATCCTCTATGATGTCTGTGTTTATACTGTTACTGTTTTTCTAATAGTTTAGATGTTATCCTCTATGATGTCTGTGTTTATACTGTTACTGTTTATCTAATAGTTTAGATGTTATCCTCTATGATGTCTGTGTTTATACTGTTACTGTTTTTCTAATAGTTTTAGATGTTATCCTCTATGATGTCTGTGTTTATACTGTTACTGTTTATCTAATAGTTTTAGATGTTATCCTCTATGATGTCTGTGTTTATACTGTTACTGTTTATCTAATAGTTTTAGATGTTATCCTCTATGATGTCTGTGTTTATACTGTTACTGTTTATCTAATAGTTTTAGATGTTATCCTCTATGATGTCTGTGTTTATACTGTTACTGTTTATCTAATAGTTTTAGATGTTATCCTCTATGATGTCTGTGTTTATACTGTTACTGTTTATCTAATAGTTTAGATGTTATCCTCTATGATATCTGTGTTTATACTGTTACTGTTTTTCTAATAGTTTAGAAGTTATCCTTTATGATGTCTGTGTTTATACTGTTACTGTTTTTCTAATAGTTTAGATGTTATCCTCTATGATGTCTGTGTTTATACTGTTACTGTTTATCTAATAGTTTAGATGTTATCCTCTATGATATCTGTATTTATACTGTTACTGTTTTTCTAATAGTTTAGATGTTATTCTTTATGATGTCTGTGTTTATACTGTTACTGTTTTTCTAATAGTTTAGAAGTTATTCTTTATGATGTCTGTGTTTATACTGTTACTGTTTATCTAATAGTTTTAGATGTTATCCTCTATGATATCTGTGTTTATACTGTTACTGTTTATCTAATAGTTTTAGATGTTATCCTCTATGATATCTGTGTTTATACTGTTACTGTTTATCTAATAGTTTTAGATGTTATCCTTTATGATGTCTGTGTTTATACTGTTACTGTTTTTCTAATAGTTTAGATGTTATCCTCTATGATGTCTGTGTTTATACTGTTACTGTTTTTCTAATAGTTTTAGATGTTATCCTCTATGATGTCTGTGTTTATACTGTTACTGTTTATCTAATAGTTTTAGATGTTATCCTCTATGATATCTGTGTTTATACTGTTACTGTTTATCTAATAGTTTTAGATGTTATCCTCTATGATGTCTGTGTTTATACTGTTACTGTTTTTCTAATAGTTGTAGATGTTATCCTCTATGATGTCTGTATTTATACTGTTACTGTTTATCTAATAGTTTAGATGTTATCCTCTATGATGTCTGTGTTTATACTGTTACTGTTTTTCTAATAGTTTTAGATGTTATCCTCTATGATATCTGTGTTTATACTGTTACTGTTTTTCTAATAGTTTTAGATGTTATCCTCTATGATATCTGTGTTTATACTGTTACTGTTTATCTAATAGTTTTAGATGTTATCCTCTATGATGTCTGTGTTTATACTGTTACTGTTTATCTAATAGTTTTAGATGTTATCCTCTATGATGTCTGTGTTTATACTGTTACTGTTTTTCTAATAGTTTTAGATGTTATCCTCTATGATGTCTGTGTTTATACTGTCACTGTTTTTCTAATAGTTTTAGATGTTATCCTCTATGATATCTGTGTTTATACTGTTACTGTTTTTCTAATAGTTTAGAAGTTATCCTTTATGATGTCTGTGTTTATACTGTTACTGTTTATCTAATAGTTTTAGATGTTATCCTCTATGACGTCTGTGTTTATACTGTTACTGTTTTTCTAATAGTTTTAGATGTTATCCTTTATGATGTCTGTGTTTATACTGTTACTGTTTATCTAATAGTTTTAGATGTTATCCTCTATGATGTCTGTGTTTATACTGTTACTGTTTTTCTAATAGTTTTAGATGTTATCCTTTATGATGTCTGTGTTTATACTGTTACTGTTTTTCTAATAGTTTTAGATGTTATCCTCTATGATGTCTGTGTTTATACTGTCACTGTTTTTCTAATAGTTTTAGATGTTATCCTCTATGATGTCTGTGTTTATACTGTTACTGTTTTTCTAATAGTTTAGATGTTATCCTCTATGATATCTGTGTTTATACTGTTACTGTTTTTCTAATAGTTTTAGATGTTATCCTCTATGATGTCTGTGTTTATACTGTTACTGTTTATCTAATAGTTTTAGATGTTATCCTCTATGATGTCTGTGTTTATACTGTTACTGTTTATCTAATAGTTTTAGATGTTATCCTCTATGATGTCTGTGTTTATACTGTTACTGTTTATCTAATAGTTTTAGATGTTATCCTCTATGATATCTGTGTTTATACTGTTACTGTTTATCTAATAGTTTAGATGTTATCCTCTATGATGTCTGTATTTATACTGTTACTGTTTTTCTAATAGTTTAGATGTTATCCTCTATGATGTCTGTGTTTATACTGTTACTGTTTTTCTAATAGTTTAGATGTTATCCTCTATGATATCTGTGTTTATACTGTTACTGTTTTTCTAATAGTTTTAGATGTTATCCTCTATGATGTCTGTGTTTATACTGTTACTGTTTTTCTAATAGTTTAGATGTTATCCTCTATGATATCTGTGTTTATACTGTTACTGTTTTTCTAATAGTTTTAGATGTTATCCTCTATGATGTCTGTGTTTATACTGTTACTGTTTTTCTAATAGTTTAGATGTTATCCTCTATGATATCTGTGTTTATACTGTTACTGTTTTTCTAATAGTTTTAGATGTTATCCTCTATGATGTCTGTGTTTATACTGTTACTGTTTTTCTAATAGTTTAGATGTTATCCTCTATGATGTCTGTGTTTATACTGTTACTGTTTATCTAATAGTTTAGATGTTATCCTCTATGATGTCTGTGTTTATACTGTTACTGTTTTTCTAATAGTTTTAGATGTTATCCTCTATGATGTCTGTGTTTATACTGTTACTGTTTATCTAATAGTTTTAGATGTTATCCTCTATGATGTCTGTGTTTATACTGTTACTGTTTATCTAATAGTTTTAGATGTTATCCTCTATGATGTCTGTGTTTATACTGTTACTGTTTAGCTAATAGTTTTAGATGTTATCCTCTATGATGTCTGTGTTTATACTGTTACTGTTTATCTAATAGTTTTAGATGTTATCCTCTATGATGTCTGTGTTTATACTGTTACTGTTTATCTAATAGTTTAGATGTTATCCTCTATGATATCTGTGTTTATACTGTTACTGTTTTTCTAATAGTTTAGAAGTTATCCTTTATGATGTCTGTGTTTATACTGTTACTGTTTTTCTAATAGTTTAGATGTTATCCTCTATGATGTCTGTGTTTATACTGTTACTGTTTTTCTAATAGTTTTAGATGTTATCCTCTATGATGTCTGTGTTTATACTGTTACTGTTTATCTAATAGTTTAGATGTTATCCTCTATGATATCTGTATTTATACTGTTACTGTTTTTCTAATAGTTTAGATGTTATCCTCTATGATATCTGTGTTTATACTGTTACTGTTTATCTAATAGTTTTAGATGTTATCCTTTATGATGTCTGTGTTTATACTGTTACTGTTTTTCTAATAGTTTAGATGTTATCCTCTATGATGTCTGTGTTTATACTGTTACTGTTTTTCTAATAGTTTTAGATGTTATCCTCTATGATGTCTGTGTTTATACTGTTACTGTTTATCTAATAGTTTTAGATGTTATCCTCTATGATATCTGTGTTTATACTGTTACTGTTTATCTAATAGTTTTAGATGTTATCCTCTATGATGTCTGTGTTTATACTGTTACTGTTTTTCTAATAGTTGTAGATGTTATCCTCTATGATGTCTGTATTTATACTGTTACTGTTTATCTAATAGTTTAGATGTTATCCTCTATGATGTCTGTGTTTATACTGTTACTGTTTTTCTAATAGTTTTAGATGTTATCCTCTATGATATCTGTGTTTATACTGTTACTGTTTTTCTAATAGTTTTAGATGTTATCCTCTATGATATCTGTGTTTATACTGTTACTGTTTATCTAATAGTTTTAGATGTTATCCTCTATGATGTCTGTGTTTATACTGTTACTGTTTATCTAATAGTTTTAGATGTTATCCTCTATGATGTCTGTGTTTATACTGTTACTGTTTTTCTAATAGTTTTAGATGTTATCCTCTATGATGTCTGTGTTTATACTGTCACTGTTTTTCTAATAGTTTTAGATGTTATCCTCTATGATATCTGTGTTTATACTGTTACTGTTTTTCTAATAGTTTAGAAGTTATCCTTTATGATGTCTGTGTTTATACTGTTACTGTTTATCTAATAGTTTTAGATGTTATCCTCTATGATGTCTGTGTTTATACTGTTACTGTTTATCTAATAGTTTTAGATGTTATCCTCTATGATGTCTGTGTTTATACTGTTACTGTTTTTCTAATAGTTTTAGATGTTATCCTCTATGATGTCTGTGTTTATACTGTTACTGTTTTTCTAATAGTTTTAGATGTTATCCTCTATGATGTCTGTGTTTATACTGTTACTGTTTTTCTAATAGTTTAGATGTTATCCTCTATGACGTCTGTGTTTATACTGTTACTGTTTTTCTAATAGTTTTAGATGTTATCCTTTATGATGTCTGTGTTTATACTGTTACTGTTTTCCTAATAGTTTTAGATGTTATCCTCTATGATGTCTGTGTTTATACTGTTACTGTTTATCTAATAGTTTTAGATGTTATCCTCTATGATATCTGTGTTTATACTGTTACTGTTTTTCTAATAGTTTAGATGTTATCCTTTATGATGTCTGTGTTTATACTGTTACTGTTTTTCTAATAGCTTTAGATGTTATCCTCTATGATATCTGTGTTTATACTGTTACTGTTTTTCTAATAGTTTTAGATGTTATCCTCTTTGATGTCTGTGTTTATACTGCTACTGTTTATTTAATAGCTTTAGATGTTATACTCTATGATGTCTGTGTTTATACTGCTACTGTTTATCTAATAGTTTTAGATGTTATCCTCTATGATGTCTGTGTTTATACTGTTACTGTTTATCTAATAGTTTTAGATGTTATCCTCTTTGATGTCTGTGTTTATACTGCTACTGTTTATTTAATAGTTTTAGATGTTATCCTCTATGATGTCTGTGTTTATACTGTTACTGTTTTTCTAATAGTTTTAGATGTTATCCTCTATGATATCTGTGTTTATACCGTTACTGTTTTTCTAATAGTTTTAGATGTTATCCTCTATGATGTCTGCGTTTATACTGTTACTGTTTTTCTAATAGTTTTAGATGTTATCCTCTATGATGTCTGTGTTTATACTGTTACTGTTTTTCTAATAGTTTTAGATGTTATCCTCTATGATATCTGTGTTTATACTGTTACTGTTTATCTAATAGTTTAGATGTTATCCTCTATGATGTCTGTGTTTATACTGTTACTGTTTTTCTAATAGTTTAGATGTTATCCTCTATGATGTCTGTGTTTATACTGTTACTGTTTATCTAATAGTTTTAGATGTTATCCTCTATGATGTCTGTGTTTATACTGTTACTGTTTATCTAATAGTTTTAGATGTTATCCTCTATGATGTCTGTGTTTATACTGTTACTGTTTTTCTAATAGTTTAGATGTTATCCTCTATGATGTCTGTGTTTATACTGTTACTGTTTATCTAATAGTTTTAGATGTTATCCTCTATGATGTCTGTGTTTATACTGTTACTGTTTATCTAATAGTTTAGATGTTATCCTCTATGATGTCTGTGTTTATACTGTTACTGTTTATCTAATAGTTTTAGATGTTATCCTCTATGATGTCTATTTATACTGTTACTGTTTATCTAATAGTTTTAGATGTTATCCTCTATGATGTCTGTGTTTATACTGTTACTGTTTATCTAATAGTTTTAGATGTTATCCTCTATGATGTCTGTGTTTATACTGTTACTGTTTATCTAATAGTTTTAGATGTTATCCTCTATGATGTCTGTGTTTATACTGTTACTGTTTTTCTAATAGTTTAGATGTTATCCTCTATGATGTCTGTGTTTATACTGTTACTGTTTTTCTAATAGTTTAGATGTTATCCTCTATGATGTCTGTGTTTATACTGTTACTGTTTATCTAATAGTTTTAGATGTTATCCTCTATGATATCTGTGTTTATACTGTTACTGTTTTTCTAATAGTTTTAGATGTTATCCTCTATGATGTCTGTGTTTATACTGTTACTGTTTATCTAATAGTTTTAGATGTTATCCTCTATGATGTCTGTGTTTATACTGTTACTGTTTTTCTAATAGTTTAGATGTTATCCTCTATGATGTCTGTGTTTATACTGTTACTGTTTATCTAATAGTTTTAGATGTTATCCTCTATGATGTCTGTGTTTATACTGTTACTGTTTTTCTAATAGTTTTAGATGTTATCCTTTATGATGTCTGTGTTTTTATACTGTTATTGTTTCTTACCATAGCTCTACATGAATCAGGTACCAGAGAAGCTATTTCTTGGTCAGTGATCGTATATTATATAACAAAAAAATGTATCCAGTCAATGTAATTTGACAACTCAAATAGAACCAGTCCAGGATCAAATATAATATTTGACTACTTGAACCAAAGTTCACTATGTCCTGTTTGTCAGAATCCTTATATATGAGTACCAAATGTATGCATGATTTGATTTGATTTATTGTGCTTAATGCCACTTTCAGCAATATTTCAGCTATATCATGGCAACCAGTTTTAGTGGTGGAAGAAGCCAGAGTTCCGGTGAGAACCATCGACCATGGGCAAGCAACTGGTAAACGCAGTATTTACCTTTGATAAACTCATGTCATTTGTTGTATGAAACCTCAACTTTGTTTTGTTTTTATGTAATAATAATTACCTGGATAATTCAAGACAAACTGCCCTCTAAATCTGGCCTCTGTTCTAAATGTTACTACTTACCTGGATAATTCAAGACAAACTGCCCCCTAAATCTGGCCTCTGTTCTAAATGTTACTACTTACCTGGATAATTCAAGACAAACTGCCCCCTAAATCTGGCCTCTGTTCTAAATGTTACTACTTACCTGGATAATTCAAGACAAACTGCCCCCTAAATCTGGCCTCTGTTCTAAATGTTACTACTTACCTGGATAATTCAAGACAAACTGCCCCCTAAATCTGGCCTCTGTTCTAAATGTTACTACTAGTCTATTGTTTATGATCTTCATACTAGCAGGAAACAAAGAACCTGCAATAAAGGGAGATAATTTATAACTTTGGATGTAAGTTGTATCCTTGTCTATTTAAATTAGAAGACTTAAACATTGATCTTAGTAGTATGTTTATCACTTTCAAAAAAAGTTTTAAACAGGAGAAAAGATTTTGTCTACAAGAAATATAAAATGCAAAATTATGATTAGAAATCAAAGGAAATGTAAGAAAATGTTCTTTCTAAATGAGAACTCACATGATATTAAACACAAACTAATTTATCTAATCATAGCTTTGACTTTATAAACTTTAATTTACAGCATTACTAAGGTAGACTGTACCAATAATAAAAGGTTTTGTATATCCTTGGTATCAGCTTTTGTGTTTGGAATATACACAGATGTATGGTTTAAACAGGTGAAACTAACAAATATTTACTACACTGGGATTTAATCTAAAGCTTGGTTATACAGGATTCTGTTTTATCCAGGGCTTGGTTTATACAGGATTCTGTTTTATCCAGGGATTGGTTTAGACAGGATTCTGTTTTATCCAGAGTTTGGTTTAGACAGGATTCTGTTTTATCCAGGGTTTGGTTTAGACAGGCTTCTGTTTTATCCAGGGATTGGTTTAGAAAGGCTTGTTTTATCCAGGGCTTGGTTTAGACAGGATTCTGTTTTATCTAGGGTTTGGTTTAAACAGGATTCTGTTTTATCCAGGGTTTGGTTTAAACAGGATTCTGTTTTATCCAGGGTTTGGTTTAGACAGGCTTCTGTTTTATCCAGGGTTTGGTTTAGACAGGATTCTGTTTTATTCAGGGTTTGGTTTAGACAGGATTCTGTTTTATCCAGGGTTTGGTTTAGACAGGCTTCTGTTTTATCCAGGGTTGGGTTTAGACAGGCTTCTGTTTTATCCAGGGTTTGGTTTAGACAGGCTTGTTTTATCCAGGGTTTGGTTTAGATAGGTTTCTGTTTTATCTAGGGTTTGGTTTAGACAGGCTTCTGTTTTATCCAGGGTTTGGTTTAGACAGGTTTCTGTTTTATCTAGGGTTTGGTTTAGACAGGCTTCTGTTTTATCCAGGGTTTGGTTTAGACAGGATTCTGTTTTATCAAGGGTTTGGTTTAGATAGGCTTCTGTTTTATCTAGGCTTTGGTTTAGACAGGCTTCTGTTTTATCTAGGGTTTGGTTTAGACAGGATTCTGTTTTATCCAGGGTTTGGTTTAGACAGGTTTGTTTTATCCAGGGTTTGGTTTATCCAGGGTTTGGTTTAGATAGGCTTCTGTTTTATCTAGGGTTTGGCTTAGATAGGCTTCTGTTTTATCCAGGGTTTGGTTTAGACAGGATTCTGTTTTATCCAGGGTTTGGTTTAGACAGGCTTGTTTTATCCAGGGCTTGGTTTAGACAGGCTTCTGTTTTATCCAAGGTTTGGTTTAGACAGGATTCTGTTTTATCCAGGGTTTGGTTTAGACAGGCTTCTGTTTTATCCAGGGTTTGAATTAGACAGTATTCTGTTTTATCCAGGGTTTGGCTTAGACAGGCTTGTTTTATCCAGGGTTTGGTTTAGACAGGCTTCTGTTTTATCCATGGTTTGGTTTAGACAGGATTCTGTTTTATCCAGGGTTTGGTTTAGACAGGCTTCTGTTTTATCCAGGGTTTGGTTTAGACAGGCTTCTGTTTTATCTAGGGTTTGGTTTAGACAGGCTTCTGTTTTATCCAGGGTTTGGTTTCGACAGGCTTCTGTTTTATCTAGTGCTTGGTTTAGACAGGCTTCTGTTTTATCCATGGTTTGGTTTAGACAGGCTTCTGTTTTATCCAGGGTTTCGCTTAGACAGGCTTCTGTTTTATCCAGGGTTTGGATTAGACAGGCTTCTGTTTTATCCAGGGTTTGGTTTAGACAGGATTCTGTTTTATTCAGGGTTTCGTTTAGACAGGATTCTGTTTTATCTAGTGTTTGGTTTAGACAGGCTTCTGTTTTATCCATGGTTTGGTTTAGACAGGCTTCTGTTTTATCCAGGTTTTGGTTTAGACAGACTTCTGTTTTATCCAGGGTTTGGTTTAGACAGGATTCTGTTTTATCCAGGGTTTGGTTTAGACAGGCTTGTTTTATCCAGGGTTTGGTTTAGACAGGATTCTGTTTTATCCAGGGTTTGGTTTAGACAGGCTTCTGTTTTATCCAGGGTTTGGCTTAGACAGTCTTCTGTTTTATCCAGGGTTTGGTTTAGACAGGCTTCTGTTTTATCCAGGGTTTGGTTTAGACAGGCTTGTTTTATCCAGGGTTTGGTTTATACAGGATTCTGTTTTATCCAGGATTTGGTTTAGACAGGCTTCTGTTTTATCCAGGGTTTGGTTTAGACAGGCTTCTGTTTTATCCATGGTTTGGTTTAGACAGGCTTCTGTTTTATCCATGGTTTGGTTTAGACAGGATTCTGTTTTATCTAGGGTTTGGTTTAGACAGGCTTCTGTTTTATCCAGGGTTTGGTTTAGACAGGATTCTGTTTTATCCAGGGTTTGGTTTAGACAGGCTTCTGTTTTATTCAGGGTTAGGTTTAGACAGGCTTCTGTTTTATCCAGGGTTTGGTTTAGACAGGCTTCTGTTTTATTCAGGGTTTGGTTTAGACAGGCTTCTGTTTTATCCAGGGTTTGGTTTAGACAGGCTTCTGTTTTATCCAGGGTTTGGTTTAGACAGGCTTCTGTTTTATCCAGGGTTTGGTTTAGACAGGCTTCTGTTTTATCTAGTGTTTGGTTTAGACAGGCTTCTGTTTTATCCAGGGTTTGGTTTAGACAGGCTTCTGTTTTATCCAGGATTTGGTTTAGACAGGCTTCTGTTTTATTCAGGGTTTGGTTTAGACAGGCTTCTGTTTTATCCAGGGTTTGGTTTAGACAGGCTTCTGTTTTATCTAGTGTTTGGTTTAGACATGCTTCTGTTTTATCTAGTGTTTGGTTTAGACAGGCTTCTGTTTTATCCAGGGTTTGGTTTAGACAGGCTTCTGTTTTATCCAGGGTTTGGTTTAGACAGGCTTCTGTTTTATCCAGGGTTTGGTTTAGACAGGCTTCTGTTTTATCCAGGGTTTGGATTAGACAGGATTCTGTTTTATCTAGGGTTTGGCTTAGACAGGCTTCTGTTTTATACAGGGTTTGGTTTAGACAGGATTCTGTTTTATCCAGGGTTTGGTTTAGACAGGCTTCTGTTTGATCCAGGGTTTGGTTTAGACAGGCTTCTGTTTTATCTAGGGTTTGGTTTAGACAGGTTTGTTTTATCCAGGGTTTGGTTTAGACAGGCTTCTGTTTTATCTAGGGTTTGGTTTAGACAGGCTTGTTTTATCCAGGGTTTGGTTTAGACAGGCTTCTGTTTTATCCAGGGTTTGGTTTAGACAGGCTTGTTTTATCTAGGGTTTTGCTTAGACAGGATTCTGTTTTATCCAGGGTTTGGTTTAGAAAGGCTTGTTTTATCCAGGATTTGGTTTAGACAGGCTTGTTTTATCTAGGGTTTGGTTTAGACAGGATTCTGTTTTATCCAGGGTTTGGTTTAGACAGGCTTGTTTTATCTAGGGTTTTGCTTAGACGGGATTCTGTTTTATCCAGGGTTTGGTTTAGAAAGGCTTCTGTTTTATCCAGGATTTGGTTTAGACAGGCTTTTTTTATCTAGGGTTTGGTTTAGACAGGATTCTGTTTTATCCAGGGTTTGGTTTAGACAGGCTTCTGTTTTATCCAGGGTTTGGTATAGACAGGATTCTGTTTTATTCAGGGTTTGGTTTAGACAGGATTCTGTTTTATCTAGTGTTTGGTTTAGACAGGCTTCTGTTTTATCCATGGTTTGGTTTAGACAGGCTTCTGTTTTATCCAGGGTTTGGTTTAGACAGACTTCTGTTTTATCCAGGGTTTGGTTTAGACAGGATTCTGTTTTATCCAGGGTTTGGTTTAGACAGGCTTGTTTTATCCAGGGTTTGGTTTAGACAGGATTCTGTTTTATCCAGGGTTTGGTTTAGACAGGCTTCTGTTTTATCCAGGGTTTGGTTTAGACAGTCTTCTGTTTTATCCAGGGTTTGGTTTAGACAGGCTTCTGTTTTATCCAGGGTTTGTTTTAGACAGGCTTGTTTTATCCAAGGTTTGGTTTATACAGGATTCTGTTTTATCCAGGATTTGGTTTAGACAGGCTTCTGTTTTATCCAGGGTTTGGTTTAGACAGGCTTCTGTTTTATCCATGGTTTGGTTTAGACAGGCTTCTGTTTTATCCAGGGTTTGGTTTAGACAGGCTTCTGTTTTATCCAGGGTTTGGTTTAGACAGGATTCTGTTTTATCTAGGGTTTGGTTTAGACAGGCTTCTGTTTTATCCAGGGTTTGGTTTAGACAGGCTTCTGTTTTATCCAGGGTTTGGTTTAGACAGGATTGTTTTATCCAGGGTTTGGTTTAGACAGGCTTCTGTTTTATCCAGGGTTTAGTTTAGACAGGCTTCTGTTTTATCCAGGGTTTGGTTTAGACAGGCTTCTGTTTTATCCAGGGTTTGGTTTAGACAGGATTCTGTTTTATCCTGGGTTTGGTTTAGACAGGCTTCTGTTTTATCCAGGGTTTGGTTTAGACAGGATTCTGTTTTATCCAGGGTTTGGTTTAGACAGGCTTCTGTTTTATTCAGGGTTTGGTTTAGACAGGCTTGTTTTATTCAGGGTTTGGTTTAGACAGGCTTCTGTTTTATTCAGGGTTTGGTTTAGACAGGCTTCTGTTTTATTCAGGGTTTGGTTTAGACAGGCTTCTATTTTATCCAGGGTTTGGTTTAGACAGGCTTCTGTTTTATCCAGGATTTGGCTTAGACAGGCTTCTGTTTTATTCAGTGTTTGGTTTAGACAGGCTTCTGTTTTATCCAGGGTTTGGTTTAGACAGGCTTCTGTTTTATCCAGGGTTTGGTTTAGACAGGCTTCTGTTTTATCCAGGGTTTGGTTTAGACAGGCTTCTGTTTTATCTAGTGTTTGGTTTAGACAGGCTTCTGTTTTATCCAGGGTTTGGTTTAGACAGGCTTCTGTTTTATCCAGGATTTGGTTTAGACAGGCTTCTGTTTTATTCAGGGTTTGGTTTAGACAGGCTTCTGTTTTATCCAGGGTTTGGTTTAGACAGGCTTCTGTTTTATCCAGGGTTTGGTTTAGACAGGCTTCTGTTTTATCTAGTGTTTGGTTTAGACATGCTTCTGTTTTATCTAGTGTTTGGTTTAGACAGGCTTCTGTTTTATCCAGGGTTTGGTTTAGACAGGCTTCTGTTTTATCCAGGGTTTGGTTTAGACAGGCTTCTGTTTTATCCGGGGTTTGGTTTAGACAGGCTTCTGTTTTATCCAGGGTTTGGATTAGACAGGATTCTGTTTTATCTAGGGTTTGGCTTAGACAGGCTTCTGTTTTATACAGGGTTTGGTTTAGACAGGATTCTGTTTTATCCAGGGTTTGGTTTAGACAGGCTTCTGTTTGATCCAGGGTTTGGTTTAGACAGGCTTCTGTTTTATCTAGGGTTTGGTTTAGACAGGTTTGTTTTATCCAGGGTTTGGTTTAGACAGGCTTCTGTTTTATCTAGGGTTTGGTTTAGACAGGCTTGTTTTATCCAGGGTTTGGTTTAGACAGGCTTCTGTTTTATCCAGGGTTTGGTTTAGACAGGCTTGTTTTATCTAGGGTTTTGCTTAGACAGGATTCTGTTTTATCCAGGGTTTGGTTTAGAAAGGCTTCTGTTTTATCCAGGATTTGGTTTAGACAGGCTTGTTTTATCTAGGGTTTGGTTTAGACAGGATTCTGTTTTATCCAGGGTTTGGTTTAGAAAGGCTTCTGTTTTATCCAGGGTTTGGTTTAGAAAGGCTTCTGTTTTATCCAGGATTTGGTTTAGACAGGCTTGTTTTATCTAGGGTTTGGTTTAGACAGGATTCTGTTTTATCCAGGGTTTGGTTTAGAAAGGCTTCTGTTTTATCCAGGATTTGGTTTAGACAGGCTTCTGTTTTATCTAGGGTTTGGTTTAGACAGGATTCTGTTTTATCCAGGGTTTGGTTTAGACAGGCTTCTGTTTTATCCAGGATTTGGTTTAGACAGGCTTGTTTTATCTAGGGTTTGGTTTAGACAGGATTCTGTTTTATCCAGGGTTTGGTTTAGACAGGCTTCTGTTTTATCCAGGGTTTGGTTTAGAAAGGCTTCTGTTTTATCCAGGGTTTGGTTTAGAAAGGCTTCTGTTTTATCCAGGATTTGGTTTAGACAGGCTTCTGTTTTATCCAGGATTTGGTTTAGACAGGCTTCTGTTTTATCCAGGATTTGGTTTAGACAGGCTTGTTTTATCTAGGGTTTGGTTTAGACAGGATTCTGTTTTATCCAGGGTTTGGTTTAGACAGGCTTCTGTTTTATCCAGGGTTTGGTTTAGAAAGGCTTCTGTTTTATCCAGGGTTTGGTTTAGAAAGGCTTCTGTTTTATCCAGGATTTGGTTTAGACAGGATTCTGTTTTATCCAGGGTTTGGTTTAGACAGGCTTGTTTTATCTAGGGTTTGGTTTAGACAGGATTCTGTTTTATCCAGGGTTTGGTTTAGACAGGCTTCTGTTTTATCCAGGGTTTGGTTTAGAAAGGCTTCTGTTTTATCCAGGGTTTGGTTTAGAAAGGCTTCTGTTTTATCCAGGGTTTGGTTTAGACAGGATTCTGTTTTATCCAGGATTTGGTTTAGACAGGCTTGTTTTATCTAGGGTTTGGTTTAGACAGGATTCTGTTTTATCCAGGGTTTGGTTTAGACAGGCTTCTGTTTTATCTAGGGTTTGGTTTAGACGGGATTCTGTTTTATCCAGGATTTGGTTTAGACAGGCTTCTGTTTTATCTAGTGTTTGGTTTAGACGGGATTCTGTTTTATCCAGGATTTGGTTTAGACAGGATTCTGTTTTATCCAGGGTTTGGTTTAGACAGGCTTGTTTTATCCAGGGTTTGGTTTAGACAGGCTTCTGTTTTATCCAGGGTTTGGTTTAGACAGGATTCTGTTTTATCCAGGGTTTGGTTTAGACAGGCTTCTGTTTTATTCAGGGTTTGGTTTAGACAGGCTTGTTTTATCTAGGGTTTGGTTTAGACAGGATTCTGTTTTATTCAGGGTTTGGTTTAGACAGGCTTGTTTTATCTAGGGTTTGGTTTAGACAGGATTCTGTTTTATCCAGGGTTTGGTTTAGACAGGCTTCTGTTTTATCCAGGGTTTGGTTTAGACAGGTTTCTGTTTTATCCAGGGTTTGGTTTAGACAGGCTTCTGTTTTATCCAGGGTTTGGTTTAGACAGGCTTCTGTTTTATCTAGGGTTTGGTTTAGACAGGCTTCTGTTTTATCCAGGGTTTGGTTTAGACAGGCTTCTGTTTTATCCAGGGTTTGGTTTAGACAGGCTTCTGTTTTATCCAGGGTTTGGTTTAGACAGGATTCACTGTACTTGTTTTTGTATTACTTCAAAAAGGTTAAAAATATCAATGTAAATAAACATTGCTTTTTTTTATCTTTTCACATGTAGACAGCTAAGATTTTATATATAAAGAGACATCTGACCATGATATTCTTCCATATATTTTTTTAATCATCTCAATAAGTCAACAAAATTTAGTAAATCCAGGATTAACAGGACCTTTCTGTAAGTTTTCTGTAAGCTTAATATGTCCAATTCAAACATCTGTCTATTCAGAACCAAAAGTTAGACTTATCAAAGTTACAGTAGTCCCCCTATAGAGGCCACCCTTATTATCAGGACAGGTCCCCCTATAGAGGCCACCCTTATTATCAGGTCAGGTCCCCTCATAGAGGCCATCCTTATTATCAGGCCAGGTCCCCCTATAGAGGCCACCCTTATTATCAGGCCAGGTCCCCCTATAGAGGCCACCCTTATTATCAGGACAGGTCCCCCTATAGAGGCCACCCTTATTATCAGGCCAGGTCCCCCTATAGAGGCCACCCTTATTATCAGGCCAGGTTCCCCTATAGAGACCACCCTTATTATCAGGTCAGTTCCCCCTATAGAGGCCACCCTTATTATCAGGCCAGGTCCCCTTATAGAGGCCACCCTTATTATCAGGCCAGGTCCCTCTATAGAGGCCACCCTTATTATCAGGCCAGGTACCCCTATAGAGGCCACCCTTATTATCAGGCCAGGTCCCCCTATAGAGGCCACCCTTATTATCAGGACAGGTCCCCCTATAGAAGCCACCCTTATTATCAGGACAGGTCCCCCTATAGAGGCCACCCTTATTATCAGGCCAGGTCCCCTTATAGAGGCCACCCTTATTATCCGGCCAGGTCCCCCTATAGAGGCCACCCTTATTATCAGGCCAGGTACCCCTATAGAGGCCACCCTTATTATCAGGCCAGGTTCCCCTATAGAGGCCACCCTTATTATCAGGCCAGGTCCCCCTATAGAGGCCACCCTTATTATCAGGACAGGTCCCCCTATAGAGGCCACCCTTATTATTATCAGGACAGGTCCCCCTATTGAGGCCACCCTTATTATCAGGCCAGGTCCCCCTATAGAGGCCACCCTTATTATCAGGCCAGGTCCCCCTATAGAGGCCACCCTTATTATCAGGCCAGGTCCCTCTATAGAGGCCACCCTTATTATCAGGCCAGGTACCCCTATAGAGGCCACCCTTATTATCAGGCCAGGTCCCCCTATAGAGGCCACCCTTATTATCAGGACAGGTCCCCCTATAGAAGCCACCCTTATTATCAGGACAGGTCCCCCTATAGAGGCCACCCTTATTATCAGGCCAGGTCCCCTTATAGAGGCCACCCTTATTATCCGGCCAGGTCCCCCTATAGAGGCCACCCTTATTATCAGGCCAGGTACCCCTATAGAGGCCACCCTTATTATCAGGCCAGGTTCCCCTATAGAGGCCACCCTTATTATCAGGCCAGGTCCCCCTATAGAGGCCACCCTTATTATCAGGACAGGTCCCCCTATAGAGGCCACCCTTATCATTATCAGGACAGGTCCCCCTATTGAGGCCACCTTTATTATCAGGCCAGGTCCCCCTATAGAGGCCACCCTTATTATCAGGACAGGTCCCCCTATAGAGGCCACCCTTATTATCAGGACAGATTTCAAAAATAATTAGATAGTAAAACACTTCTACATTATCTCCCTCAAGATCAAAAGAGATCACTACCCCCCCCCCCCTCCCCATTCCCCCCTACAAAGGCCATCCTTATTATCTGGCCGCCAGATTTCAGATGCATTTAGATAGTAAAATACTACTAAATGATCACCCTTCATATAAGACCACTTGTTTTTATTGCAGACACAGTGTCCTTTAGACTGAAGTAGGTTAGGGTTAACAAACCAAATAATAAAACATATACCTATAAGATCTGTATCTGATGATCTAATACCTTCCTGCCACATTATAGCAGTGTTATATACAAAAGTCATCTCTAATTGTGTCTGTGTGTCCACATGTCTCCAACCTCGGTCAGCTGCCATTGAGTGGAACACATTGGATACATACAGAGGTAACCTCATAGTCAGGAATGACTGTTTGATATCTAGTGGCTAAAATATTTTAGAAAAAAACATGAAAAAATGTGTCCATAGGACACAGATGTCCTCATTTCCTGCCATAAAGAACAAGGGACATAACTCCAGAATGGAAAAAAAAAGTGTTTATGTCCAAAATCAACCTCAGCATGTGTCCAATGTTCCCTGTATATGTATAAATTTCAAATGATTTGCTTAAGGGAGCTTAAGTAACTGAACGGAAACCAAAGCAGTTAAACCTTAATGCTCCGAGACACCTAGTGTATGATTCTGTCTTCTATGGAGTCGCTTGTCCAATGAAACTTTGGAATTATGAATACTATATAGGACATTAAATTTCCTACAATTATTCAAATTACATTTACATATATATTATTTACAGAAGAAATGTTTCTTCCACTTGCCCAAAATAAAAATAAACTTAGCATCTTTCATTCATTTAACATCTTTTGCCCTCCTTCTGCTATTCTCCACTCGAGAGCAGACAGATTATCTAACGCTTATGAAAGAAATTCCTACATCTTGTCTAACACCTCATGCTGCTATTCTCCACTCAAGAGCAGACAGATTATCTAACATCTTGTCTAACACCTCATGAAAAAAGGTATTATTCTTAACTTTTTATGTCCACCTGACTTGCAAAGGATTTACTTCCCTATTGGTGGAGGAAACCGGATTACCAGGAGAAAACCATAGAACTGCTACAAGTCACTAACAAACTTTATCACATGATGTTGTATCGAGTGCACTTGAGCGGGATGCACACTCACAACTTTAGTGATGATAGGCACTGATTGCACAGGTAGTTGTACATCCAACTGCATATGATCATGACCACAGCAGTCCCTTTATTTATTTATTTACACAATAATTATAATTTTTATATTTTTGCATCACTGTATCACTTTGAATAATGGGTTCTCTGTCTTATAAATACACAACATCTGGCCTTTTCTCTGTCTTATAAATACACAACATCTGGCCTTTTCTCTGTCTTATAAATACACAACATCTGGCCTTTTCTCTGCCTTATAAATACACAACATCTGGCCTTTTCTCTGTCTTATAAATACACAACATCTGGCCTTTTCTCTGCCTTATAAATACACAACATCTGGCCTTTTCTCTGCCTTATAAATACACAACATCTGGTCTTTTCTCTGTCTTATAAATACACAACATCTGGCCTTTTCTCTGCCTTATAAATACACAACATCTGGCCTTGCAGTCATAAAACTTTTGACTAAGATTTTTTTACTCATACTGTAAAATACACCCAATCAGAACACTGTATACAATATGCAGTGTTCTGGTTGGATGATTTGAAGTATGTGAACGAAACTCACTCAAATGTTTGATGACCTATAATAAAAAATATCAAATTAAATGTCAGATACATGTACATACATCTTCTTTTTCTGTCTATCATCTTCAGATACATGTATATTACTGTAAATTTACCCTAAAACATCACAAGGGTTACCTCCCTTACCTGTCCATCAGCTGCTATTTGTCCATCACATATCGTAACCAGAGATGTCATATCAAACACACCCTGGAATGTCCACTCACAAGATTCATAGTCTAAGTTGCTAAAAAAAAGGAAAATAAATAGTTGCAAAAATATTTTATCAAATAAAATAAATAAAACACTTTAAAATCATTTTAAAAATGAAGAAAGAAAGGACAACCTCTTACAAGTAGTATTGGGTAGCAGTGGTAAAGTGGTGTAAGGACAACCTCTTACAAGTAGTATTGGGTAGCAGTGGTAAAGCGGTGTAAGGACAACCTCTTATAAGTAGTATTGGGTAGCAGTGGTAAAGCAGTGTAAGGACAACCTCTTACAAGTAGTATTGGGTAGCAGTGGTAAAGCGGTGCAAGGACAACCTCTTACAAGTAGTATTGGGTAGCAGTGTAAGGACAACCTCTTACAAGTAGTATTGGGTAGCAGTGTAAGGACAACCTCTTACAAGTAGTATTGGGTAGCAGTGGTAAAGTGGTGTAAGGACAACCTCTTACAAGTAGTATTGGGTAGCAGTGGTAAAGCAGTGTAAGAACAACCTCTTACAAGTAGTATTGGGTAGCAGTGGTAAAGTGGTGTAAGGACAACCTCTTACAAGTAGTATTGGGTAGCAGTGGTAAAGCAGTGCAAGGACAACCTCTTACAAGTAGTATTGGGTAGCAGTGGTAAAGTGGTGTAAGGACAACCTCTTACAAGTAGTATTGGGTAGCAGTGGTAAAGTGGTGTAAGGACAACCTCTTACAAGTAGTATTGGGTAGCAGTGGTAAAGTGGTGTAAGGACAACCTCTTACAAGTAGTATTGGGTAGCAGTGGTAAAGTGGTGTAAGGACAACCTCTTACAAGTAGTATTGGGTAGCAGTGGTAAAGTGGTGCAAGGACAACCTCTTACAAGTAGTATTGGGTAGCAGTGGTAAAGCAGTGTAAGGACAACCTCTTATAAGTAGTATTGGATAGCAGTGGTAAAGTGGTGTAAGGACAACCTCTTACAAGTAGTATTGGGTAGCAGTGGTAAAGCAGTGCAAGGACAACCTCTTACAAGTAGTATTGGGTAGCAGTGGTAAAGCAGGACAACCTCTTATAAGTAGTATTGGGTAGCAGTGGTAAAGTGGTGTAAGGACAACCTCTTACAAGTAGTATTGGGTAGCAGTGGTAAAGTGGTGCAAGGACAACCTCTTACAAGTAGTATTGGGTAGCAGTGGTAAAGCAGTGTAAGGACAACCTCTTATAAGTAGTATTGGATAGCAGTGGTAAAGTGGTGTAAGGACAACCTCTTACAAGTAGTATTGGGTAGCAGTGGTAAAGCAGTGCAAGGACAACCTCTTACAAGTAGTATTGGGTAGCAGTGGTAAAGCAGGACAACCTCTTATAAGTAGTATTGGGTAGCAGTGGTAAAGTGGTGTAAGGACAACCTCTTACAAGTAGTATTGAGTAGCAGTGGTAAAGCGGTGTAAGGACAACCTCTTACAAGTAGTATTGGGTAGCAGTGGTAAAGTGGTGTAAGGACAACCTCTTACAAGTAGTATTGGGTAGCAGTGGTAAAGCAGTGTAAGAACAACCTCTTACAAGTAGTATTGGGTAGCAGTGGTAAAGTGGTGTAAGGACAACCTCTTACAAGTAGTATTGGGTAGCAGTGGTAAAGTGGTGTAAGGACAACCTCTTACAAGTAGTATTGGGTAGCAGTGATAAAGCAGTGCAAGGACAACCTCTTACAAGTAGTATTGGGTAGCAGTGGTAAAGTGGTGTAAGGACAACCTCTTACAAGTAGTATTGGGTAGCAGTGGTAAAGTGGTGTAAGGACAACCTCTTACAAGTAGTATTGGGTAGCAGTGGTAAAGCAGTGTAAGAACAACCTCTTACAAGTAGTATTGGGTAGCAGTGGTAAAGTGGTGTAAGGACAACCTCTTACAAGTAGTATTGGGTAGCAGTGGTAAAGTGGTGTAAGGACAACCTCTTACAAGTAGTATTGGGTAGCAGTGGCAAAGTGGTGTGAGGAAAACCTCTTACAAGTAGTATTGGGTAGCAGTGGTAAAGTGGTGTAAGGACAACCTCTTACAAGTAGTATTGGGTAGCAGTGATAAAGCAGTGCAAGGACAACCTCTTACAAGTAGTATTGGGTAGCAGTGGTAAAGTGGTGTAAGGAAAACCTCTTACAAGTAGTATTGGGTAGCAGTGGTAAAGTGGTGTGAGGAAAACCTCTTACAAGTAGTATTGGGTAGCAGTGGTAAAGTGGTGTAAGGACAACCTCTTACAAGTAGTATTGGGTAGCAGTGGTAAAGCAGTGCAAGGACAACCTCTTACAAGTAGTATTGGGTAGCAGTGGTAAAGCAGGACAACCTCTTATAAGTAGTATTGGGTAGCAGTGGTAAAGTGGTGTAAGGACAACCTCTTACAAGTAGTATTGAGTAGCAGTGGTAAAGCGGTGTAAGGACAACCTCTTACAAGTAGTATTGGGTAGCAGTGGTAAAGTGGTGTAAGGACAACCTCTTACAAGTAGTATTGAGTAGCAGTGGTAAAGTGGTGTAAGGACAACCTCTTATAAGTAGTATTGGGTAGCAGTGGTAAAGCGGTGTAAGGACAACCTCTTACAAGTAGTATTGGGTAGCAGTGGTAAAGTGGTGTAAGAACAACCTCTTACAAGTAGTATTGGGTAGCAGTGGTAAAGTGGTGTAAGAACAACCTCTTACAAGTAGTATTGGGTAGCAGTGGTAAAGCGGTGTAAGGACAACCTCTTACAAGTAGTATTGGATAGCAGTGGTAAAGTGGTGTAAGGACAACCTCTTACAAGTAGTATTGGGTAGCAGTGGTAAAGTGGTGTAAGGACAACCTCTTACAAGTAGTATTGGGTAGCAGTGGTAAAGTGGTGTAAGGACAACCTCTTACAAGTAGTATTGGGTAGCAGTGGTAATGTGGTGTAAGGACAACCTCTTACAAGTAGTATTGGGTAGCAGTGGTAAATCGGTGTAAGGACAACCTCTTACAAGTAGTATTGGGTAGCAGTGGTAAAGCAGTGTAAGGACAACCTCTTACAAGTAGTATTGGGTAGCAGTGGTAAAGTGGTGTAAGGACAACCTCTTACAAGTAGTATTGGGTAGCAGTGGTAAAGCAGTGTAAGGAAAACCTCTTACAAGTAGTATTGGGTAGCAGTGGTAAAGTGGTGTAAGGACAACCTCTTACAAGTAGTATTGGGTAGCAGTGGTAAAGCAGTGTAAGGACAACCTCTTACAAGTAGTATTGGGTAGCAGTGGTAAAGCAGTGTAAGGACAACCTCTTACAGGTAGTATTGGATAGCAGTGGTAAAGTGGTGTAAGGACAACCTCTTACAAGTAGTATTGGATAGCAGTGGTAAAGTGGTGTAAGGACAACCTCTTACAAGTAGTATTGGGTAGCAGTGGTAAAGTGGTGTAAGGACAACCTCTTACAAGTAGTATTGGGTAGCAGTGGTAAAGCAGTGCAAGGACAACCTCTTACAAGTAGTATTGGGTAGCAGTGGTAAAGTGGTGTGAGGAAAACCTCTTACAAGTAGTATTGGGTAGCAGTGGTAAAGCAGTGCAAGGAAAACCTCTTATAAGTAGTATTGGGTAGCAGTGGTAAAGTGGTGTAAGGACAACCTCTTACAAGTAGTATTGGGTAGCAGTGGTAAAGCAGTGTAAGGACAACCTCTTACAAGTAGTATTGGGTAGCAGTGGTAAAGCAGTGTAAGGACAACCTCTTACAAGTAGTATTGGGTAGCAGTGGTAAAGTGGTGTAAGGACAACCTCTTACAAGTAGTATTGGGTAGCAGTGGTAAAGCGGTGTAAGGACAACCTCTTACAAGTAGTATTGGGTAGCAGTGGTAAAGCAGTGTAAGGACAACCTCTTACAAGTAGTATTGGGTAGCAGTGGTAAAGCAGTGCAAGGAAAACCTCTTATAAGTAGTATTGAGTAGCAGTGGTAAAGTGGTGTAAGGACAACCTCTTACAAGTAGTATTGGGTAGCAGTGGTAAAGTGGTGTAAGGACAACCTCTTACAAGTAGTATTGGGTAGCAGTGGTAAAGTGGTGTAAGGACAACCTCTTACAAGTAGTATTGGGTAGCAGTGGTAAAGTGGTGTAAGGACAACCTCTTACAAGTAGTATTGGGTAGCAGTGGTAAAGTGGTGTAAGGACAACCTCTTACAAGTAGTATTCGGTAGCAGTGGTAAAGTGGTGTAAGGACAACCTCTTACAAGTAGTATTGGGTAGCAGTGGTAAAGTGGTGTAAGGACAACCTCTTACAAGTAGTATTGGGTAGCAGTGGTAAAGTGGTGTAAGGACAACCTCTTACAAGTAGTATTGGGTAGCAGTGGTAAAGCGGTGTAAGGACAACCTCTTACAAGTAGTATTGGGTAACAGTGGTAAAGTGGTGTAAGGACAACCTCTTACAAGTAGTATTGGGTAGCAATGGTAAAGCAGTGCAAGGACAACCTCTTACAAGTAGTATTGGGTAGCAGTGGTAAAGTGGTGTAAGGACAACCTCTTACAAGTAGTATTGGGTAGCAGTGGTAAAGCAGTGCAAGGACAACCTCTTACAAGTAGTATTGGGTAGCAGTGGTAAAGTGGTGTAAGGAAAACCTCTTACAAGTAGTATTGGGTAGCAGTGGTAAAGTGGTGTGAGGAAAACCTCTTACAAGTAGTATTGGGTAGCAGTGGTAAAGTGGTGTAAGGACAACCTCTTACAAGTAGTATTGGGTAGCAGTGGTAAATCAGTGCAAGGACAACCTCTTACAAGTAGTATTGGGTAGCAGTGGTAAAGCAGGACAACCTCTTATAAGTAGTATTGGGTAGCAGTGGTAAAGTGGTGTAAGGACAACCTCTTACAAGTAGTATTGAGTAGCAGTGGTAAAGCAGTGTAAGGACAACCTCTTACAAGTAGTATTCGGTAGCAGTGGTAAAGTGGTGTAAGGACAACCTCTTACAAGTAGTATTGGGTAGCAGTGGTAAAGTGGTGTAAGGACAACCTCTTACAAGTAGTATTGGGTAGCAGTGGTAAAGCAGGACAACCTCTTATAAGTAGTATTGAGTAGCAGTGGTAAAGTGGTGTAAGGACAACCTCTTACAAGTAGTATTGGGTAGCAGTGGTAAAGCGGTGTAAGGACAACCTCTTACAAGTAGTATTGGGTAGCAGTGGTAAAGTGGTGTAAGGACAACCTCTTACAAGTAGTATTGGGTAGCAGTGGTAAAGCGGTGCAAGGACAACCTCTTACAAGTAGTATTGGGTAGCAGTGGTAAAGCGGTGTAAGGACAACCTCTTACAAGTAGTATTGGGTAACAGTGGTAAAGTGGTGTAAGGACAACCTCTTACAAGTAGTATTGGGTAGCAATGGTAAAGCAGTGCAAGGACAACCTCTTACAAGTAGTATTGGGTAGCAGTGGTAAAGTGGTGTAAGGACAACCTCTTACAAGTAGTATTGGGTAGCAGTGGTAAAGCAGTGCAAGGACAACCTCTTACAAGTAGTATTGGGTAGCAGTGGTAAAGTGGTGTAAGGAAAACCTCTTACAAGTAGTATTGGGTAGCAGTGGTAAAGTGGTGTGAGGAAAACCTCTTACAAGTAGTATTGGGTAGCAGTGGTAAAGTGGTGTAAGGACAACCTCTTACAAGTAGTATTGGGTAGCAGTGGTAAATCAGTGCAAGGACAACCTCTTACAAGTAGTATTGGGTAGCAGTGGTAAAGCAGGACAACCTCTTATAAGTAGTATTGGGTAGCAGTGGTAAAGTGGTGTAAGGACAACCTCTTACAAGTAGTATTGAGTAGCAGTGGTAAAGCAGTGTAAGGACAACCTCTTACAAGTAGTATTCGGTAGCAGTGGTAAAGTGGTGGAAGGACAACCTCTTACAAGTAGTATTGGGTAGCAGTGGTAAAGTGGTGTAAGGACAACCTCTTACAAGTAGTATTGGGTAGCAGTGGTAAAGCAGTGCAAGGACAACCTCTTACAAGTAGTATTCGGTAGCAGTGGTAAAGTGGTGTAAGGACAACCTCTTACAAGTAGTATTGGGTAGCAGTGGTAAAGCGGTGTAAGGACAACCTCTTACAAGTAGTATTGGGTAGCAGTGGTAAAGTGGTGTAAGGACAACCTCTTACAAGTAGTATTGGGTAGCAGTGGTAAAGTGGTGTAAGGACAACCTCTTACAAGTAGTATTGGGTAGCAGTGGTAAAGTGGTGTAAGGACAACCTCTTACAAGTAGTATTGGGTAGCAGTGGTAAAGTGGTGTAAGGACAACCTCTTACAAGTAGTATTGGGTAGCAGTGGTAAAGCGGTGTAAGGACAACCTCTTACAAGTAGTATTGGGTAGCAGTGGTAAAGTGGTGTAAGGACAACCTCTTACAAGTTGTATTGGGTAGCAGTGGTAAAGCGGTGTAAGGACAACCTCTTACAAGTAGTATTGGGTAGCAGTGGTAAAGTGGTGTAAGGACAACCTCTTACAAGTAGTATTGGATAGCAGTGGTAAAGTGGTGTAAGGACAACCTCTTACAAGTAGTATTGGGTAGCAGTGGTAAAGCGGTGTAAGGACAACCTCTTACAAGTAGTATTGGGTAGCAGTGGTAAAGTGGTGTAAGGACAACCTCTTACAAGTAGTATTGGATAGCAGTGGTAAAGTGGTGTAAGGACAACCTCTTACAAGTAGTATTGGGTAGCAGTGGTAAAGCGGTGTAAGGACAACCTCTTACAAGTAGTATTGGGTAGCAGTGGTAAAGCAGTGCAAGGACAACCTCTTACAAGTAGTATTGGGTAGCAGTGGTAAAGTGGTGTAAGGACAACCTCTTACAAGTAGTATTGGGTAGCAGTGCAAGGACAACCTCTTACAAGTAGTATTGGGTAGCAGTGGTAAAGCAGTGTAAGGACAACCTCTTACAAGTAGTATTGGATAGCAGTGGTAAAGTGGTGTAAGGACAACCTCTTACAAGTAGTATTGGGTAGCAGTGGTAAAGTGATGTAAGGACAACCTCTTACAAGTAGTATTGGGTAGCAGTGGTAAAGTGGTGTAAGGACAACCTCTTACAAGTAGTATTGGATAGCAGTGGTAAAGTGGTGTAAGGACAACCTCTTACAAGTAGTATTGGGTAGCAGTGGTAAAGCGGTGTAAGGACAACCTCTTACAAGTAGTATTGGGTAGCAGTGGTAAAGCAGTGCAAGGACAACCTCTTACAAGTAGTATTGGGTAGCAGTGGTAAAGTGGTGTAAGGACAACCTCTTACAAGTAGTATTGGGTAGCAGTGCAAGGACAACCTCTTACAAGTAGTATTGGGTAGCAGTGCAAGGACAACCTCTTACAAGTAGTATTGGGTAGCAGTGGTAAAGCAGTGTAAGGACAACCTCTTACAAGTAGTATTGGATAGCAGTGGTAAAGTGGTGTAAGGACAACCTCTTACAAGTAGTATTGGGTAGCAGTGGTAAAGTGATGTAAGGACAACCTCTTACAAGTAGTATTGGGTAGCAGTGGTAAAGTGGTGTAAGGACAACCTCTTACAAGTAGTATTGGGTAGCAGTGGTAAAGCGGTGTAAGGTGAATAATCACATCACTAGTGTAATGGTTAGCATACTGGAGTGCAGTGGGTTCAAGCACAGGTCAATCATTGGTATTTGTTACTTCTCATATACTACTTTATATCTAGCACTGATCAGTTATGCTAATACCCCTTTCATACGATCTTATTCCGTTATCCTGAATATAGCTGAAAAACTGCTCACTGGTCATTAAACAATAATCAATCAATCAATCCTTTTATTCCAACTATTAAATACAATTGTGTGCTTCATTTGTACCTTAGCTAAAGGTGACAACTGATGTCATATGATTTTTCTCTCAGCTTACATTTAAACTTTAAGCTGGTCCCACCGACATATCTGGACAATTCATATATTAACCCAGTCAAGGAAATTGGCACCGGACCGACGGACTGCGTCCGATAAATTTCCCGACAGTCCGGTAGTTTTCGTTAACTCACCGGACCAACTGTCCGATAAATTGTTTTGTCAGCCACTTTTAAGAATATATAAATCGAGGTTCTCGGTAAATTCAACTTAAAAATATTTCAAATTCTCTTTTATTTGTTATTTTTAGATCAAGAAATATCTAAAATAATGACGAGTTTTGGCAAGGACACTTAACTATTTACGAAAGTTATTGTCGTAATATTTTGATGTCGTAAAATATTTCGTGTGACTAGTAATCGTGGTATTTCAGAAAAATATTATTCTCTAGAGTTTTCTTCATTAACGATCGTCGTTAATTCGGAACATTTTATCACTTCAAAACACGGTGGTCATGGCTTTCTTGCAGTATAAGACAGAAACCATACCAGGAAAGCCATTAAAGAGAAAAGTAACCCAAGAGGAGACGAGAGAACGGAAGAAACAGTATGAAAAAGAATGAGAACGTAAATTTATTAATTCTTGGAAGCAGGACCGACCCTTGGCTTCATCACAACGTTGAACAAAATGTTATGCTGGTGCATCGAAGCCAATGGACCAAAAGAGCTATATATATATATTCTTTTGTAATTCTAAATTCTGATTTCTAATTATACTTTTTCTGGTAGCATAGAGCTATTATTTTATTCTATTTTTTGTTTACATACAAGTATAAGGATTCATTTGTTTAGATAGAATGAATATTTCATTTAGTAATTTTTAATGTCACAAATAGTTTTGTAATTTTAAAGTGGAAATATACTTTAATGAATATGATCATGCTGTATACAATAATATATTTATGGACATAGTGTCAAATTGTCCTCCCACTTGGACACATTATACTGATTCAGAGCCAACCCGTCTTTTTCCTTAATGCTGCGTACTTAACAAAAAAATACCAATTTAATAGTCTTTGGTCTGACCCGACCGGAGCACAAACCCATGATGAGCACTCGCACGCTAACCTTTACGCCGCTGTCTAATTGTAGATATTGCTGTTTTTGATTGTAAGTTTAATGCAATCAATATGTGACACTTAAATAAAATACATTTATTATTTAAAAAAATTCATTATTTTATTGTCGGTCCTGTAAAATCTAGTTCGGTCCTGTAATTCCTCAGTTTGCAGGACCGAATGTCCTGTGGATTCAAATTCCTAATTTCCTTGACTGTTAACCTGGTCCTAACAATATAGCTGAAGAATTCTGCAAATGTTCAACTAAAAATGCAACTGATCTGCAGGTGACAGCTTGATATGACCGCACCAAGTCATCCATTTTTGATAACTATGTTTGATTGGTATGGTTGAATACCCACCCCCCAAATCTCAACCTTTATTGCAGGCCAAGGATTATTGTATTATAATTGTAGAAATTATGATCGAAGAGAATGTATGTTATTGTGAAAAAACAATTACACAGCCATATTACATAAAAATTTAAAGAGGCTTTTTTTGCTGGAAGAAGGAGTTGTTTTTGAAAACTCTTTTTACGGAAATTTTCATTTAGCTCACAATACCAGAATCATATACTGCAAGACCTGTCAATATCTAAACTTGGTTAGGAACAATATTTGTGTTCAGAATAGACAGGTGTTTGATTTATACAGGTTAAATTAAAAACGATTTCCTACATTGGTACTTTATTATTTAAAGTTTAATTTATACAGATTAACTTAACAAAGATTAGAAAGGTTTATACAGGATTCTGATTTATTCAGGGTTCAGTTTAGACAGGTTTATACAGGATTCTGATTTATTCAGGGTTCAGCTTAGACAGGTTTATACATGATTCTGATTTATTCAGGGTTCAGTTTATACAGGATTCTGAGTTATTCCAGGTTCAGCTTAGACAGGTTTATACAGGATTCTGAGTTATTCAGGGTTCAGTTTAGACAGGTTTATACAGTATTCTGATCTATTCAGGGTTCAGATTAGACAGGTTTATACAGTATTCTGATTTATTCAGGGTTCAGTTTAGACAGGTTTACACAGGATTCTGAGTTATTCAGGGTTCAGCTTAGACAGGTTTATACAGTATTCTGATTTATTCCGGGTTCAGTTTAGACAGGTTTATACAGGATTCTGAGTTATTCCGGGTTCAGTTTAGACAAGTTTATACAGGATTCTGAGTTATTCAGGGTTCAGTTTAGACAGGTTTATACAGTATTCTGATCTATTCAGGGTTCAGATTAGACAGGTTTATACAGTATTCTGATTTATTCAGGGTTCAGTTTAGACAGGTTTATACAGGATTCTGAGTTATTCAGGGTTCAGCTTAGACAGGTTTATACAGTATTCTGATTTATTCCGGGTTCAGCTTAGACAGGTTTATACAGGATTCTGAGTTATTCAGGGTTCAGTTTAGACAGGTTTATACAGGATTCTGAGTTATTCAGGGTTCAGTTTAGACAGGTTTATACAGTATTCTGATCTATTCAGGGTTCAGATTAGACAGGTTTATACAGTATTCTGATTTATTCAGGGTTCAGTTTAGACAGGTTTATACAGGATTCTGAGTTATTCAGGGTTTAGTTTAGACAGGTTCATACAGAATTCTGAGTTATTCAGGGTTCAGCTTAGACAGGTTTATACAGGATTCTGGTTTATTCAGGGTTCAGTTTAGACAGGTTTATACAGGATTCTGATTTATTCAGGGTCCAGTTTAGACAGGCTTCACTGTAATAAGACTGACAACCAACCTGTAAAATCTTAAAGTCTTTGATGTCCTCAATTCCTCACTGTTCTGGTACGGCTCTACTTCACCGATCATGAATGAGTTTTTTGTTTTATTCGAGACAAAACCAAACCCAGGACGAGACTCAGAGTAGTCCAGTAGATTAGAACACTGATGCTGACCTTGTCTTAAGGCATCAGGACTGAGAATAAATTCAAAGTTTGAAGGCTGCCATGTTGACACAACAGGTAACATGCCATCTTGGTGTGGTACATTGACAGTAATCAAAACTTTACCACTGTCATGTCCATACTCAATTCCTGTAAAACAAATATATACACCAATCAGATTACTTTATCACGGTCATGTCCATACTGACTTCCTGTAAACAAATATATACACCAATCAGATTACTTTATCACGGTCATGTCCATACTGACTTCCTGTAAACAAATATATACACCAATCAGATTACTTTATCACTGTCATGTTCATACTGACTTCCTGTAAACAAATATATACACCAATCAGATTACTTTATCACGGTCATGTCCATACTGACTTCCTGTAAACAAATATATACACCAATCAGATTACTTTATCACGGTCATGTCCATACTGACTTCCTGTAAACAAATATATACACCAATCAGATTACTTTATCACGATCATGTCCATACTGACTTCCTGTAAACAAATATATACACCAATCAGATTACTTTATCACGGTCATGTCCATACTGACTTCCTGTAAACAAATATATACACCAATCAGATTACTTTATCACGGTCATGTCCATACTGACTTCCTGTAAACAAATATATACACCAATCAGATTACTTTATCACGGTCATGTCCATACTGACTTCCTGTAAACAAATATATACACCAATCAGATTACTTTATCATGGTCATGTCCATACTGACTTCCTGTAAACAAATATATACACCAATCAGATTACTTTATCACGGTCATTTCCATACTGACTTCCTGTAAACAAATATATACACCAATCAGATTACTTTATCACGGTCATGTCCATACTGACTTCCTGTAAACAAATATATACACCAATCAGATTACTTTATCACGGTCATGTCCATACTGACTTCCTGTAAACAAATATATACACCAATCAGATTACTTTATCACGGTCATGTCCATATTCAATTCCTGTAAAACAAATATGTCTGTCTTGTACTTGACCAACTCCATTATTTGTTAAGATGATGATGTCTGTCTTGTACTTGACCAACTCCATTATTTGTTAAGATGATGATGTCTGTCTTGTACTTGACCAACTCCATTATTTGTTAAGATGACGATGTCTGTCTTGTACTTGACCAACTTCATTATTTGTTAAGATGATGATGTCTGTCTTGTACTTGACCAACTCCATTATTTGTTAAGATGATGATGTCTGTCTTGTACTTGACCAACTCCATTATTTGTTAAGATGACGATGTCTGTCTTGTACTTGACCAACTTCATTATTTGTTAAGATGACGATGTCTGTCTTGTACTTGACCAACTTCATTATTTGTTAAGATGATGATGTCTGTCTTGTACTTGACCAACTCCATTATTTGTTAAGATGATGATGTCTGTCTTGTACTTGACCAACTCCATTATTTGTTAAGATGACGATGTCTGTCTTGTACTTGACCAACTCCATTATTTGTTATGATGAAGATGTCTGTCTTGTACTTGACCAACTCCATTATTTGTTAAGATGACGATGTCTGTCTTGTACTTGACCAACTTCATTATTTGCTAAGATGATGATGTCTGTCTTGTACTTGACCAACTCCATTATTTGTTAAGATGATGATGTCTGTCTTGTACTTGACCAACTTCATTATTTGTTAAGATGATGATGTCTGTCTTGTACTTGACCAACTCCATTATTTGTTAAGATGATGATGTCTGTCTTGTACTTGACCAACTCCATTATTTGTTAAGATGATGATGTCTGTCTTGTACTTGACCAACTCCATTATTTGTTAAGATGATGATGTCTGTCTTGTACTTGACCAACTTCATTATTTGTTAAGATGACGATGTCTGTCTTGTACTTGACCAACTCCATTATTTGTTAAGATGATGATGTCTGTCTTGTACTTGACCAACTCCATTATTTGTTAAGATGATGATGTCTGTCTTGTACTTGACCTACTCCATTATTTGTTAAGATGATGATGTCTGTCTTGTACTTGACCAACTTCATTATTTGTTAAGATGACGATGTCTGTCTTGTACTTGACCAACTCCATTATTTGTTAAGATGATGATGTCTGTCTTGTACTCGACCAACTCCATTATTTGTTAAGATGACGATGTCTGTCTTGTACTTGACCAACTCCATTATTTGTTAAGATGATGATGTCTGTCTTGTACTTGACCAACTCCATTATTTGTTAAGATGACGATGTCTGTCTTGTACTTGACCAACTCCATTATTTGTTAAGATGATGATGTCTGTCTTGTACTCGACCAACTCCATTATTTGTTAAGATGACGATGTCTGTCTTGTACTTGACCAACTCCATTATTTGTTAAGATGACGATGTCTGTCTTGTACTTGACCAACTTCATTATTTGTTAAGATGATGATGTCTGTTTTGTACTTGACCAACTTCATTATTTGTTAAGATGACGATGTCTGTCTTGTACTTGACCAACTCCATTATTTGTTAAGATGATGATGTCTGTCTTGTACTTGACCAACTCCATTATTTGTTAAGATGATGATGTCTGTCTTGTACTTGACCAACTTCATTATTTGTTAAGATGATGATGTCTGTCTTGTACTTGACCAACTCCATTATTTGTTATGATGATGATGTCTGTCTTGTACTTGACCAACTCCATTATTTGTTAAGATGATGATGTCTGTCTTGTACTTGACCAACTCCATTATTTGTTAAGATGATGATGTCTGTCTTGTACTTGACCAACTCCATTATTTGTTAAGATGATGATGTCTGTCTTGTACTTGACCAACTCCATTATTTGTTAAGATGACGATGTCTGTCTTGTACTTGACCAACTTCATTATTTGTTAAGATGATGATGTCTGTCTTGTACTTGACCAACTCCATTATTTGTTATGATGATGATGTCTGTCTTGTACTTGACCAACTTCATTATTTGTTAAGATGATGATGTCTGTCTTGTACTTGACCAACTTCATTATTTGTTAAGATGATGATGTCTGTCTTGTACTTGACCAACTTCATTATTTGTTAAGATGATGATGTCTGTCTTGTACTTGACCAACTCCATTATTTGTTAAGATGATGATGTCTGTCTTGTACTTGACCAACTCCATTATTTGTTAAGATGATGATGTCTGTCTTGTACTTGACCAACTCCATTATTTGTTAAGATGATGATGTCTGTCTTGTACTTGACCAACTCCATTATTTGTTAAGATGATGATGTCTGTCTTGTACTTGACCAACTCCATTATTTGTTATGATGATGATGTCTGTCTTGTACTTGACCAACTCCATTATTTGTTAAGATGATGATGTCTGTCTTGTACTTGACCAACTTCATTATTTGTTAAGATGATGATGTCTGTCTTGTACTTGACCAACTCCATTATTTGTTAAGATGATGATGTCTGTCTTGTACTTGACCAACTTCATTATTTGTTAAGATGATGATGTCTGTCTTGTACTTGACCAACTCCATTATTTGTTAAGATGATGATGTCTGTCTTGTACTTGACCAACTTCATTATTTGTTAAGATGATGATGTCTGTCTTGTACTTGACCAACTCCATTATTTGTTAAGATGATGATGTCTGTCTTGTACTTGACCAACTTCATTATTTGTTAAGATGACGATGTCTGTCTTGTACTTGACCAACTTCATTATTTGTTAAGATGATGATGTCTGTCTTGTACTTGACCAACTCCATTATTTGTTAAGATGATGATGTCTGTCTTGTACTTGACCAACTCCATTATTTGTTAAGATGATGATGTCTGTCTTGTACTTGACCAACTTCATTATTTGTTAAGATGATGATGTCTGTCTTGTACTTGACCAACTCCATTATTTGTTATGATGATGATGTCTGTCTTGTACTTGACCAACTCCATTATTTGTTAAGATGATGATGTCTGTCTTGTACTTGACCAACTTCATTATTTGTTAAGATGATGATGTCTGTCTTGTACTTGACCAACTCCATTATTTGTTAAGATGATGATGTCTGTCTTGTACTTGACCAACTCCATTATTTGTTAAGATGATGATGTCTGTCTTGTACTTGACCAACTCCATTATTTGTTAAGATGATGATGTCTGTCTTGTACTTGACCAACTCCATTATTTGTTAAGATGATGATGTCTGTCTTGTACTTGACCAACTCCATTATTTGTTAAGATGATGATGTCTGTCTTGTACTTGACCAACTCCATTATTTGTTAAGATGATGATGTCTGTCTTGTACTTGACCAACTTCATTATTTGTTAAGATGATGATGTCTGTCTTGTACTTGACCAACTCCATTATTTGTTAAGATGATGATGTCTGTCTTGTACTTGACCAACTTCATTATTTGTTAAGATGATGATGTCTGTCTTGTACTTGACCAACTCCATTATTTGTTAAGATGATGATGTCTGTCTTGTACTTGACCAACTTCATTATTTGTTAAGATGATGATGTCTGTCTTGTACTTGACCAACTCCATTATTTGTTAAGATGATGATGTCTGTCTTGTACTTGACCAACTTCATTATTTGTTAAGATGATGATGTCTGTCTTGTACTTGACCAACTCCATTATTTGTTATGATGATGATGTCTGTCTTGTACTTGACCAACTCCATTATTTGTTAAGATGATGATGTCTGTCTTGTACTTGACCAACTCCATTATTTGTTAAGATGATGATGTCTGTCTTGTACTTGACCAACTCCATTATTTGTTAAGATGATGATGTCTGTCTTGTACTTGACCAACTCCATTATTTGTTAAGATGATGATGTCTGTCTTGTACTTGACCAACTCCATTATTTGTTAAGATGATGATGTCTGTCTTGTACTTGACCAACTTCATTATTTGTTAAGATGACGATGTCTGTCTTGTACTTGACCAACTTCATTATTTGTTAAGATGATGATGTCTGTCTTGTACTTGACCAACTCCATTATTTGTTAAGATGACGATGTCTGTCTTGTACTTGACCAACTCCATTATTTGTTAAGATGACGATGTCTGTCTTGTACTTGACCAACTCCATTATTTGTTAAGATGACGATGTCTGTCTTGTACTTGACCAACTCCATTATTTGTTAAGATGACGATGTCTGTCTTGTACTTGACCAACTCCATTATTTGTTAAGATGATGATGTCTGTCTTGTACTTGACCAACTTCATTATTTGTTAAGATGATGATGTCTGTCTTGTACTTGACCAACTCCATTATTTGTTAAGATGATGATGTCTGTCTTGTACTTGACCAACTCCATTATTTGTTAAGATGATGATGTCTGTCTTGTACTTGACCAACTCCATTATTTGTTAAGATGACGATGTCTGTCTTGTACTTGACCAACTTCATTATTTGTTAAGATGATGATGTCTGTCTTGTACTTGACCAACTTCATTATTTGTTAAGATGACGATGTCTGTCTTGTACTTGACCAACTCCATTATTTGTTAAGATGACGATGTCTGTCTTGTACTTGACCAACTCCATTATTTGTTAAGATGATGATGTCTGTCTTGTACTTGACCAACTTCATTATTTGTTAAGATGATGATGTCTGTCTTGTACTTGACCAACTCCATTATTTGTTAAGATGATGATGTCTGTCTTGTACTTGACCAACTTCATTATTTGTTAAGATGATGATGTCTGTCTTGTACTTGACCAACTTCATTATTTGTTAAGATGATGATGTCTGTCTTGTACTTGACCAACTTCATTATTTGCTAAGATGATGATGTCTGTCTTGTACTTGACCAACTCCATTATTTGTTATGATGATGATGTCTGTCTTGTACTTGACCAACTCCATTATTTGTTAAGATGATGATGTCTGTCTTGTACTGGACCAACTCCATTATTTGTTAAGATGATGATGTCTGTCTTGTACTCGACCAACTCCATTATTTGTTAAGATGATGATGTCTGTCTTGTACTTGACCAACTCCATTATTTGTTAAGATGATGATGTCTGTCTTGTACTTGACCAACTCCATTATTTGTTAAGATGATGATGTCTGTCTTGTACTTGACCAACTCCATTATTTGTTAAGATGATGATGTCTGTCTTGTACTTGACCAACTCCATTATTTGTTAAGATGATGATGTCTGTCTTGTACTTGACCAACTCCATTATTTGTTAAGATGATGATGTCTGTCTTGTACTTGACCAACTCCATTATTTGTTAAGATGATGATGTCTGTCTTGTACTTGACCAACTCCATTATTTGTTAAGATGATGATGTCTGTCTTGTACTTGACCAACTTCATTATTTGTTAAGATGATGATGTCTGTCTTGTACTTGACCAACTCCATTATTTGTTAAGATGATTATGTCTGTCTTGTACTTGACCAACTCCATTATTTGTTAAGATGATGATGTCTGTCTTGTACTTGACCAACTCCATTATTTGTTAAGATGATGATGTCTGTCTTGTACTTGACCAACTCCATTATTTGTTAAGATGATGATGTCTGTCTTGTACTTGACCAACTCCATTATTTGTTAAGATGATGATGTCTGTCTTGTACTTGACCAACTTCATTATTTGTTAAGATGATGATGTCTGTCTTGTACTTGACCAACTCCATTATTTGTTAAGATGATGATGTCTGTCTTGTACTTGACCAACTCCATTATTTGTTAAGATGATGATGTCTGTCTTGTACTTGACCAACTCCATTATTTGTTAAGATGATGATGTCTGTCTTGTACTTGACCAACTCCATTATTTGTTAAGATGATGATGTCTGTCTTGTACTTGACCAACTCCATTATTTGTTAAGATGATGATGTCTGTCTTGTACTTGACCAACTCCATTATTTGTTAAGATGATGATGTCTGTCTTGTACTTGACCAACTCCATTATTTGTTAAGATGATGATGTCTGTCTTGTACTTGACCAACTCCATTATTTGTTAAGATGATGATGTCTGTCTTGTACTTGACCAACTCCATTATTTGTTAAGATGATGATGTCTGTCTTGTACTTGACCAACTCCATTATTTGTTAAGATGATGATGTCTGTCTTGTACTTGACCAACTCCATTATTTGTTAAGATGATGATGTCTGTCTTGTACTTGACCAACTCCATTATTTGTTAAGATGATGATGTCTGTCTTGTACTTGACCAACTCCATTATTTGTTAAGATGATGATGTCTGTCTTGTACTTGACCAACTCCATTATTTGTTAAGATGATGATGTCTGTCTTGTACTTGACCAACTCCATTATTTGTTAAGATGATGATGTCTGTCTTGTACTTGACCAACTTCATTATTTGTTAAGATGATGATGTCTGTCTTGTACTTGACCAACTCCATTATTTGTTAAGATGATGATGTCTGTCTTGTACTTGACCAACTCCATTATTTGTTAAGATGATGATGTCTGTCTTGTACTTGACCAACTCCATTATTTGTTAAGATGATGATGTCTGTCTTGTACTTGACCAACTCCATTATTTGTTAAGATGATGATGTCTGTCTTGTACTTGACCAACTCCATTATTTGTTAAGATGATGATGTCTGTCTTGTACTTGACCAACTTCATTATTTGTTAAGATGATGATGTCTGTCTTGTACTTGACCAACTCCATTATTTGTTAAGATGATGATGTCTGTCTTGTACTTGACCAACTCCATTATTTGTTAAGATGATGATGTCTGTCTTGTACTTGACCAACTCCATTATTTGTTAAGATGATGATGTCTGTCTTGTACTTGACCAACTCCATTATTTGTTAAGATGATGATGTCTGTCTTGTACTTGACCAACTCCATTATTTGTTAAGATGATGATGTCTGTCTTGTACTTGACCAACTCCATTATTTGTTAAGATGATGATGTCTGTCTTGTACTTGACCAACTCCATTATTTGTTAAGATGATGATGTCTGTCTTGTACTTGACCAACTCCATTATTTGTTAAGATGATGATGTCTGTCTTTTACTTGACCAACTCCATTATTTGTTAAGATGATGATGTCTGTCTTGTACTTGACCAACTCCATTATTTGTTAAGATGATGATGTCTGTCTTGTACTTTAACCAACTTCTTTATTTGTTAAGATGATGTCTGTCTTGTACTTGACCAACTCCATTATTTGTTAAGATGATGATGTCTGTCTTGTACTTGACCAACTCCATTATTTGTTAAGATGATGATGTCTGTCTTGTACTTGACCAACTCCATTATTTGTTAAGATGATGATGTCTGTCTTGTACTTGACCAACTCCATTATTTGTTAAGATGATGATGTCTGTCTTGTACTTGACCAACTCCATTATTTGTTAAGATGATGATGTCTGTCTTGTACTTGACCAACTCCATTATTTGTTAAGATGATGATGTCTGTCTTGTACTTGACCAACTCCATTATTTGTTAAGATGATGATGTCTGTCTTGTACTTGACCAACTCCATTATTTGTTAAGATGATGATGTCTGTCTTGTACTTGACCAACTCCATTATTTGTTAAGATGATGATGTCTGTCTTGTACTTGACCAACTCCATTATTTGTTAAGATGATGATGTCTGTCTTGTACTTGACCAACTTCATTATTTGTTAAGATGATGATGTCTGTCTTGTACTTGACCAACTCCATTATTTGTTAAGATGACGATGTCTGTCTTGTACTTGACCAACTCCATTATTTGTTAAGATGATGATGTCTGTCTTGTACTTGACCAACTTCATTATTTGTTAAGATGATGATGTCTGTCTTGTACTTGACCAACTCCATTATTTGTTAAGATGATGATGTCTGTCTTGTACTTGACCAACTCCATTATTTGTTAAGATGATGATGTCTGTCTTGTACTTGACCAACTCCATTATTTGTTAAGATGATGATGTCTGTCTTGTACTTGACCAACTTCATTATTTGTTAAGATGATGATGTCTGTCTTGTACTTGACCAACTCCATTATTTGTTAAGATGATGTCTGTCTTGTACTTGACCAACTCCATTATTTGTTAAGATGATGATGTCTGTCTTGTACTCGACCAACTCCATTATTTGTTAAGATGATGATGTCTGTCTTGTACTTGACCAACTCCATTATTTGTTAAGATGATGATGTCTGTCTTGTACTTGACCAACTCCATTATTTGTTAAGATGATGATGTCTGTCTTGTACTTGACCAACTT